>JAKSZP010003108.1:0-71313 GCA_022478985.1 Massospora cicadina | reverse complement strand
AATTTTTAATTCACTTCGCTTTAGGAAATTTTCCCCTAGTGACACCAGGTAATCTAGCAGTCTGGGAATATGGGCAAAAATCCCAATACATCCCCCCTCTTGCCTAGATTTCCAGCGAGAAAATGACCAGGGCATGAGAGCACCACTTTGGACACCCAGTCAAATATTTCATTGACTCAAGTGGAGTACAATTTTCAGTACTCAACGCTGCTTGGGACAACCTTTGGCATATGGCGTTCTTCCTCTTCCTCCTCACTACTGCCTTCTCAGAGCGCAGTCCCCACAACCTTCTGACATTCCGGGCTGATCAATTACACTCTAATGATATTAGTCCTAGGATCTGGTTTTCCCCCCTGTCAGGGTATATGACCCTCTGTCATATTCAGAATTTTTGCCCTGGCGTCCTTGATTTCCTGATTCTCTCCTCATCCTAGACAGGAAACTCTTTCCGTCAATGTTTGTTTTGCGGCTCAATTAAGAATACTTATTTCTTATTCACCCTTGTTGTTTTGCTCATAAACTCTTGGCATAAGTCATTCTTAATTCTTCCCTCAGAGAGCTTATCTCATTAATTTTGAGATTACTTTCCCCGAAATTGGAGCTTAATGGATTATAGAGTGCATCATGTCAACTTCTATTTAAGTCTGACATCCCCCCTCTCATCCAGCTCATATATCAAATTTAAAGTCTCACTCAGCAGCTCCTCTATAGTTTGTCTGGTCCCAGACCTCCGTCTCCTCCAGCAGATGTGTTAAGATGCTTGATGGAACCTCTTTTATGGTCCTTCCAGGACTCATACGCCTAGTCTGGTGCAAGTGGCTAGTCCTTCCATCAAATTAGTGGAAATGTTAACTAATCCCTCCGAAACCAGGCTGGCCATCCTTTTGAACAACTCTCAGCCAACTCTTCCTCTGCAGTCAATTCCAGAGCTGGACTTTGAAACCCTTCTGGATTCAGCTCCCTTCGCTGATGCTCCAAACATCATTGTAGATGCTCCAGAGATTATGTCAGTTGCTCTGTATCATTTGTTTCTGGACAGGTCAGACTTGCTCCCTGAGTTCCTCTTCCAACTCGGTCAATTTTACAAACCTGCTGTTCTGGTCTCCGAGCTCTCAATTAGTAACAGCATTCACTTCGAGCTCTCCTACGCTGAACTCTGGACCCAAGTTACCTAGGCTTTGACTTTAGTGCTGAATCCTCTGAACTAGATAACTTTCTGGATCGGAATACTGCTGCTTATGCTCTTTGCTTTGATGGCCAAGTTCTTTGAGTTGGTCCATAAAGCTTTCAGCCTCGCCTGAATTCTACTGTTCATTCAGCTTTAGCTTCTTCAAAGCCCGTAGTCACCACTTGCAGGATGCAATCCACTCTCTGCACAACTATCTCTTCTCAAAGCTTCCCATTGGTATTTTCCGCTGATGGCGTTGATAGGGGGCATGATTCAGCAACCCCTTTCAAAAATTCCTTTTTCATTGCTGGCCCACATGTCTAGTGTCCTTGATGAAGCCTGTCAGCAGGCGCTCAGGACTAATCTTACAGCTCTGGTGCCATATTGGGATTACTAAGGGTTATTCACCAATTGCCTCTTTTTATACTGTTGCTTTCCTCCCCACTCCGGGCTTCATCATTGGCTTCCTCCAACATCTTTAATTTCCTTCCCCTAGTCACTTTTTCTCAGGGATTGACATCCACTCAACGAACCTGGTTTTGTGTAGGTCTCACCTTCACTAGCATCTGATCGCATATCAGTTTTGATGGGCTGTTTATTCCTACCTCGATCCATCCTCCCTCCCCCAAGAGGCGACATAGGCGGAATCATCCCCATACCAAAGACGATCAATAAAAATAATTATAAAAATATATCAACTTTTTTATCTATGCAGTTTATAATTTTTTTCCCATATCTTTATTAATTTTTTATCTTTATTCTTCTTCTTTACTATGGGACTCGACCTTGTTTTGGTTCAGCGGTCCATCTTTTCCCACAAACTGGGTCATGGGTACTTAAACCTACCAGTTTTTCATGGTTCAGAAGTCTTTTTTTTGGACTTGACCTAATCATTAGGACATGACCAACTTAATGGTTCATTGGTCCTTTAGGAACTCTTTCATTTTTATCATTGATCCAACGCTTTAAATACTTAGCATGGACTCGATTTACAACTCTTCCATCAAAGAGATTCATGATGGAGTAAGCATTGGTCACCGTCTTGGTGGAAACTTCAAACAGACCTGACCACAACGTATCTAATTTGTTTCTTCATCTGAAACCAAGCATATCACAATAGGCAACTCTTTCCCCTATTCAATATTCTTTTAATGCCAGTCAGTTTTTATCATCTGTAAATTTCGCTTGTATCCTTTTCTTCAAGGTTGTGTCAAATGCTTGCAATTGCATATCAATCAGATTACTCGTCATTCAGTTCAAGTATTTCTTAAAACTCACCCCAACATAGGTTCTACCATTGAATATAGAATCGGCGGCAATGCAGCCTTTCTTCCATATACTAATTCAAATGGTGTCTTTCCCATTGCCATATGATGACTAATGTTGTAGGCGAACATCACCAAACTCAGGTATGTTCCCCACGCTGAAGCTCTCCCTGTTACTAGCTTCTTTAGTGTCACAGCCAGTATCACATTGACCCATTCTACCAGTCCGTTCATCTCTGGCTGTTATGGTACTGACACGACTCCTTGGATCCCCATTAATTCGTTTAATCTTAGGATCAAATGAGACATGAAGTTGGTCCCATTGTCACTCAGCAGGACCTGCGGACATCAATGCTGGTATACCACTTGGTTCAGGATGAACCTCGCGGTACTGGTAGCGTCTACTCTGGTTAGGGCCTTCATCTCGACCCATATTGTCAGATGGTCAATGGCAACTATGATGTACTTGACTCCCCCCTGTGCTCATTGTCAGCAGTCCCATCACATTGATGGACACCGTGTGCCAGGCAAATCCAGGGCGGACCAGTTGGTATCCAGTTGTATTCTTGTGTGGTTTATGCAGCTGTCATTCCATGCAACAAGCCAGATGATCTGCGACATTGTAGTTAATTGTTTCCTAGTAATAATACTGGCAAATATGGTCAGTTGTTTTTCTCAGGCCTCCATGCTCGACAATCTTGTGAGCTGCTTGTACTATTACTGCTCTTTCTGATAGTTTCCGGAATAATAGCTGCTTCCCATTGATCATCTTGAATATTTGTCCATCCATAGTCTTGGTGTTTTCCATCGCTTTTCAAAGCGCACCTTGGATTTCTCAGGGTTCATCCCCAATTTTTCCTTTGAGCATTCTCTGGAATAGCTTATCTGCCTGTAGGTATACCAACTGGACCATTGGCAACTGCGATAAGCCATCCATATTCTTATGAGAAACCCCTGCTCAGTGAACTATCTCATAATCATAAGCCTGAAGCTTAAGCTCCCATTGGTAAAAAGTTGTCCTTCCGGTTCTCTTAGATTGTGCAGCCAACGCAGCAAAGAGTGGTCTGTCACCACCTTAAGGTGATTTCTGTGGACTTACACCCAAAACTGCTTACATGTGTATATGACTGCAAGGCATTTCCGCTCAGTCACTGTGTAGTTCCTCTCAGCGGCTGAGCGTGTCCAGCTCACATATGCCACTGGATGCTCGTCCCCTAAGTTCGTCTACTTGGCTCAGTATGGCGCCAATTGCTGTCAACAAAGCATTAGTTTTAATGATAAACTCCCAATTAAAATTTGGATATTTCAGAATTGGCAAATCTATCAAATACTGGCGTAACTCATTGAAGGAGTCCTGCCCTCTTCATTCCATATGAATCCTTTTTTGGAATCTTTATTAAATGGAATAATGGCTCGGCTATTTGGGCGAAGTCCTGAATAATTCTTCTATAGTATCCAACCATCCTAAAGAACACATGGATGTCTCAAACACTACTAATTACAGCCATGCGCTCTATAGCTGCTAACTTCTGGGTTTTCAGCTGCAATCCACCTGATTTGATTATGATTACCAGGTATTCCAACTCTTTCTTAAAGAAGTGGAACTTCCTTGTCTTGATCTTCTGGTTAGCCATTGACAATCGCTTAAATACTTCTTCCAAGTGGTGGAGGTGATTAGTAAACGTCCTACTGAACACATTGATATTGTCCAGATATACCAGGACGCATGACAACTTCAAGTTGCTTAGTATCGCATCCATGGCCCTCTAAAAAGTTGCAGGCGCATTTCAGAGACCCTGGGGCATACTTGTCAGTTGATATAGCCCCTGCGTGATAATAATCTCGCATTTTTCTTGTTCTTCCTTTGGCAAGTCGATCTGCCAATATCCCAAAGTCAGATCCATCGCTGAGAAATAATTCACTTCTCCTAAACTTTCTAGTGCATCGTCGATCCTTGGTAGGGGATATAAATCCTTATTTTTAGTTTTGTTCAGCCTTTGGTAGTCAATCACCACCCAGTTCAATCCATCCTTCTTCTTCATGATTAGAATTGGACTCGCCCAGGGACTTGGTTTTGGAACTAGAAGCCCATGCTTCACTAGTTTGCTGATTTCATCATCCACTACTGCTTTGGTGGCTTTTGATCTTCAGATTGGGCTCATCCTTATTGGTAAATTTTCCTGGTGTCAACCTTGTTAATTATGCCTTGTGCGCATCCCAAATCGTGGTCATCCTGAGCGAACACTTCCTGATATTTCTCATATAGTTCAAGTACCTCTTCTTGCTGGCCTTCCAGCAGATCAGCGAGCTGCTCTTGATCACCCAATAAGTTGATGCTTTCAGCTACCATGGCTGGTAATCCCATTTCAATGATGGACCCAAAATTGTGGAATTTGCTCAATTCAGCTGTTGGGATCAGATGAATAAATGAGATGATCTGATTCCTCTTAATCTTCATCAGTTTATCGCTCAAATTCTCCAGAAGAACTCGAATTTCTTTATGGCCTGGCATTATTATCCCAGGAGCCACCCATGGCCCCACTCTGGACTTCTTCCAGGGGCTTCTGACCTCCCCATGTAACAGCTCAGGATTCTTGGCAGTTCAAATCTTCTCCGCCAGTTGTCAGGCATATGGCTGGGCAACTTCCAGAATTATCTCAGGGTCAATTCCTCTTCGCCCCAGCTCTGGTCATGGCATTCACATCCATATTGACCACTTGGTATAGCTGATCCTGATTGTCATCTATAAACAGATTGCTAATGTCAATTTCTTCATTCATGTTATTGGGAGGAACAGGTTTCTCCGCCGCTCTAGACTGTTCCTTGTCTAGGCAGCGGGCCCTTTTCCCAAATCATTGGCGGCTGCTGTCTCCTTGGCCTGGACCACGTTAATCTGATCCTTCAGCTTTTTACAGTGTATGGAGAAATATCCTTTCCCGCCACACTGATAGCAGACCTTCTCCTTCTTGCTTAACCGTCTGAATTCTTCAGGCCTATTTCCCAGCATGGTTCAATTGGTAGCCTCCTTTGCTCCTTTGTTTCCCTTTATGGGATTCAGATTTCATACTGGATTTGACTTGAAGCTTCTATTTGGGGCATTGAATGTCGCTCCTAAAATCTTCAGGTTATCTACTTTTTGCGAGGTATTTATTTCTGTCACAAACATGGAAGACATCATATGATGCAAATCGCTATAGGGCTGAAGGGCCACTTGCAGTGCTATTCTAGCATCAAAGTCATCCAATGCTTTTTCTCTGACCAGGATCTACGACTCCTGATAAAATCAATCCACAAGCTAGCAAAAGACTCATCTTTATGGAATTGAATTCCATAAATTCTTACTTGAATTTTGACATTTGAGTCAGACTCCTAAACTCCTTCATTATGGCCGCCTTTGCCTTGGAATATGACCAGCTGTCCCCCTCTAGGTGAGGTAACACTAATTTTTGACAGTCAGTATATAGGCAGTTCATGACTGTCAACGCCTTTTGACGACCTCAATACCCATTTATGGTAATGTCAAACAGTTGGAAAAATGCTGGCATTACCCCAAAGGAATGTTGGCAATTTTGGCATTGCTCTAAATTCCTCCGAGTCATTTATGGCCAATTCTCTCAGTTCAGCTACTTGGCTAACTTGAGGAGTAACTTTGGGCGTCATCTCCAAAATGGCATTAAAAGTGGGCAGCATGTTCCTTGGGGTACTCAACTTCCCAAGTATCATTCAAGGACTTCTCTCTTCAGCATCGCTTACATACTGGGCTCACAAGCACATCTGTGAGCTTTATGTTCCTCCACTTGCTTAATTAATTTCTCGATATTTGCTCCAAATTTTCTTAAATGAATGTGATATGCTTTCTCGCTCCATAAAAAAGTATAGGACCTCTCGCTTGAGGTCTCCTTCTTTCTTCTTCAACAAGTTTACTTTGCCAAGTAACTTGTTCCCAAAGTAGGCTACATTCTCTACTCCTTCCTCCACCTTGGTGACTCGTTCTTCCAAGACTTCAAACTACTGATGGTCCGCTGAGTTTAAGGCATTATGATTTACAGTGGCGATCTCAGTCCACAGCTTGCTTAGTTCTTCTTAGTATGACATAATAGATTCTTTACTCAACTACTCCTGTAGTGAGCACCAACTTGTAAAAACTTACTCTAGGTTGATTATCGGCGGGCAACCCAGTAACCTTTTTACTGCACAGGTTTGATTTCCTCATGCACTTTGTCACATTGTGTAGAAAGTATTAATTAATAATAGTATGGAGACTATTATCCATAGTTGAGATTAAACTATTATTTGGCCCAACGCTTGGCCAGTATTTCTGATTAAATACTCTGTAAGTAGTACTTGTAGGGATTTGTTCCCTATACTCTTGTCCACCCAATCTTCATTAAGATACCCTGGTGACAGTCTCTCTCAGCCCAACACACAGTTGGCAGCTATCCCTCATTGTGGTTCCTTCATCTCTAGATCCCCACTCAGATCTTTACTCTTCTCTCTGAGTCTTCCAATTTTTGCCTTCTGCAATAATATCCTTGAGATAAAACGACACAATAGAAGCTGATAGTCTAATTATACACCAGATTGATAATATATCTGTAAAAGTACTTGTTATCTAAAAACTAGGGTTTTTTATTATAGTAAATCCTGGAAAATTATATAGTAGGGGATTCGGCTGTCTAAACCTCAGTTGACACCTCTTTGATGAAACGGCAGCTGTTGCTGTTGAATCACCCATCCTCATTTTGGCAGCGATGGTCTTCCCCCATCCTGGCTAGGATTCTGTTTTTGAACATCCTTGAGACCTCAAAATGGAAAGAGTCAAAAAGTATCCCTAACATTTTCCTCTTGATCCAAGAGAACCAACCATAATTGGCTAGCGACATGCTTAGGTAACGGGATTTATTACCCATTATTGTAGGTCACTCACCAATCAATTAATTCACTAGTTGCAGGTGGCATCATTCACCTCATAACTCGCTATTCATTCCCAATCAGTTAGTGATGAAACCTGACCAATCCCAATTGGTACACCTGATAGTTAATCACTATCAGATGCCCCTATTTCGTTGGTAACTCCACCCAATGAGATCTTAGGTATTCATCCGGATCAATCACTGATGGATATAGCCAGGGTATATCCCAAAATCCCCGAACATAGTTCCTCCAAAACTTGGGCCAACCGAAATTCTGATTCACTTCACCTTAGGGAATTTTCCCCTAGTGATACCAGGTAATCTAGCAGGCTGAAAATATGGGCGAAAATCTCAACAACAGCTTTAGTTGCTCCTGAGGTATTTCATCTTCTGCGGCTTTGGCTTGCGCTCATGTCAGTATGTTACCCTTCTAAATGGTTGCTGGTATAAAATCCTGTCATTGTATTGTGGGACTTCTTCTGGATATACTAAAATAATTCAGGTGGGAAGTTTGGGGTTGGGATAGTGGAGGTAGAGAGTCCCACCTCTACTCACTCCACCTTTTCTCTGGTAGTAATGATCCTGTTGCGCATATGAACATGACGTTTAGGGCAACTCCATGTCAAGTGGCCAGGGCGACCACATCCATAGCAATTAAACCCATAAGAGTTGCGTCCTTGATTTTCATAAGAGGGTCCAGGCCAATAGTTTTGTTGACGTTTGGCATAAGCAGAACAAGGTTGAGACAATTACTGATGTTTGGCATAACTAGTTCTGGGTTAGTAATTGGATTGCTGACATTTTTCTAAAATGGGGCTAGGGCGGAATTCAAACTGTTGAGAGTAATTTGGCCAAGGATGAGACAGAACTATAGTAAGTCTGGGGGTTGCTAGTCAGAATGTGGGCAGGACAAGCGTATTACCACATATAGGAGGGTCCAGTGGCGGCAGTATGTTTCTGCTCCATATTAGATAAAGAGAAGTTAGCAGATATACAGCGCAAGAACTGCACAATTCTGAGCAGGGGAACGTCAGAATCCAAAATTGGTTAATTGATATTGTGAAGCTCATAGTATGGCTTTAATGCGGAGGTCATTGAGATGCACACGTCAGCTTTCACTAAATAGTCTGCCCAAATCAGCATGTGAACTTCCGCCATAAATTTGTCAGCAAACTCTTTGAGGGTCTCATTATGGCGGAGGCCAATATTTAAAAACTCTGCCTTTCACTGTGACATTTTTGAGGCACCCCTGAACAGTTACAGCACAGAGACCTTCACTTCTTGGTAGGTAATGGAGCTGCTTGGAAGGTAGCAGGTGACTTTGTCAGCACTCCTGACATCCAAGGCATATATTAACAGTTTAGCTTTACACCAATATGAGGTGCCTTCCGCTGCAAACTCAAAAAGTTTTAAAGAAGCCATTGATATTCCTATTGTAATCAAACAGAAGCAGCTTCTTGATATTGACCTCCTCATCCTGCTCATAGACATAATTTTTGGGGCATACTGAGGAATGGGTCGAGACCCATAAGCAGTCTCTTGATGAAGTTCTAGTCTAGCAGAAGTCAGGATGTCCGCTGCTTCAGAGGTATCGTGGCCCTAGCGGTGATCAGCACTGCCATCACTTGAGGGAAGTGGCTTTCTGATTCATAACCATATCCAGAGCTGCCTTCCTGGGTGTAGTAACTCCTGACAGCACCATATTCATTGTCATATCATTCTCCACAAACAGCACCTATCGTTCTTCCTCTTCCCAATGAGAAGGCTAGGAGGTATCAATCAAATTTCTCTCTGTGCAATGCAGTCATTTAGTGGTGTTATCTAAACAATTAGTGAGCTTCTTGTTTTGTTCTGCTAGAATTTACTTGGCTAAACATGCTGTTTAGCTGGTGCATAACGGTGTATACTCTTGAAGAAGTTCATCCTCTTTTTGAGCATTGCGTCTAAGGTGAGTTTAGTTCTTTGTATTTTGCTGGTGCAGTGCTGCATGAAGATTCCCCAACAAAGCAGGCCTGATGAGACATGGATGGCGACTAAAGATTTTTATTCATTGGTGGTTGATAAATGGGCCCATTGTAGTGAGCACCACTGTTATAATCTTGGGTGATATCGTTAGGATATACCATAAGGGTTGAACAGGCCAAACCCAACAAACCATGGATGGGCAATGTGAGAATTGTTGGTCATCCGAACACACTTGATGATATTAATTATGGAGCAATTTCACTGACAAACTTTTCATCTATTTAATAAATACAGTTGGTTCTCACTGTTCCGCTTTTGCTTGACCATTAACAACCTAACCTTTTAATCGCCCCATCTTGATTATATATAAGCGACTTCACATAATATCATAATCTTATAATAGACTATTCTGTTCCGCCTATTCCCATTGATTTTAGGCCGGTATTCTTCAAATCTCTAACGCCTTAGTTTGAGGTGATCTAAATAATATTTGTGTCAGACATTTGACCTCTCAGATGCAGAAAAAAAATGTTTTTGAGTGAAATCAGCCAAAACAGGGATTCCTGTCATTTAAAAGTTTGTGATGAGCCTAAGAGCGATTTATATAAATAATAAAAATTTTATTAACCAAAAGTCCCTAATCCATTCTCAGTAATTCCCCGCAAATTGGTGTAACATGATTTTAAAAATATACTTTGGCAACAACCAAAATATCAAGCAGTCAGATTACTTTGACAATGCAGCGGACCCTGGGGCGACCACCAGAAGGTACACCCCCAGTTACAACCAGATCACAAAGCACCTATTCAGGGACCACCCCCTTTCATAGGCTTGGCGGGGGTGCTCTAAGGTGCAATAAATTTCTCAAACAGAGATGGGCTGAAGTTTATAAAATCATTACCTCATGAATATTTTGGCCAATAACAATTCCCTGTCATAATCTAGCCAAAATGAAGCAAGTATATTAAGCTTCAATAGGCTGCCCCCATATTTCCTAATTCAGACTATGCTAAGTTATTCTGAACCTTTCATAAAATTCGCCTCAACCCTTAAAACAATTTAAATACTGAATGGTCAGATGGTAAAGGAGGCCTATTTTCTCTTTATTGTACTCCTAATAAAATTTATAAAAAAACCCATATTTAATAGAGCTTTATATTTAAATTTATTTTCAAACTTTTGAGGTAAATAGCAGGTGTAAAGCACCAGAAGCAAGAATCATCTGGTTTTCTACAAATTAGTGCTCACTACAGGGGAACCCTGAATAACCAGAATAGTTGCTCTTTGTAAGCAACTAGCAAACGCTCTATCCCGTCTCAATAACTTCAGCAGCGCCCATTAAAGCCACGTTTTACAGACAAGTAAATGCCTGGCGAAAGGTGCATTGCTACTTTTTTGTACATTTATAAAGCTGCCATGTATGGGGCAACAACAAGAGAGTTTAACACATCCTTCTTTGTTTAAGTCGCTTAGCGCAAGAGATGATAGTTCCTTACCTGTACCCTTCTCACACTTGAGCAGAGGTGAAGGAGACTCTTTTGGCTGAATTCATATCAAAGTAGAGTCTAAAAAGGGAAAAACAGGCCTTTATGCGCCTTAGCATGTATGAATTCAAATCGCCCATTTCTTTTGCTGAACAATCTTAACTCGCTGCACAGAGGTTATCAACAGTAACATGCTCACCCTTATTGATCTTATCGCCGCCCTGTTAACTGGGTTATCTTCTCAGCCCTCTCTATCAAGGCACATCATCTCAGTTAAATGCTTCTTTATAAAAATCTGTGACATCAAAGAGGTTTTTTTAGATGTGGCCAAAATTTATTTAAGTGCCACAACAAAAGAAGTTGATGTGAAACCTTCAGCTCTAACTAATGAGGAGCTTCCGCCTGTTGACAAGTTGGGAATGAGATCAGCTGTGCCCAACCTCCCTGCGAAACCTGTTTCCTTGGTGCAACATAAAAAGAATATTACTCCATATTGTGAATTACATATCTGTAAGGTAGCAAAAACCATATGCCCACACAAGCTCACTAAAGCTGCTGTGCCTTCCCCTCCAGATAGTTTGGTAAATGCGCGCCCTAAGGCAATTTAATCCCCTGTGGCCATTTTCCCTACCTCTATTGCAGCCTTGCCCATTATAGAAAATACCCTCGGGGAAGATCTGAGGGGGTTATGATGACATTAGTTACTATATATTAGGAGTCCCTACAGAAGTAGAGGTTCCTGATCATTTGGACGCCGGAGGAAAAGATGAGACCATCATACATGAGAAAACGTACCTCATCCAAATTCTAGGGTGTCCAAAAGTTATTGACACTGCCAGCGATAGTGACCAATTCTTAGATGGATTAATTTGACCTCTTCATTGGGTGCATCCCATAAAATCCCTCTTGGATAGTTACCCTGAGACTGCTAAAAAAACTAACCTCCACCTTCCGGCTCAAGGAGGTCTTAACTTTGTCATCTAACTTTGGAGGAACGCTTACTAAGTTTGAAGTAGTCATTCATAAGGTCAAATACTACCCATCCTCGACACTGGCTCCCCAATTAACGTGATATCCATAAAGCCTATTAGGAAGGTAAAAGCTAGCGCCTGTTTTGGGGCATGCGCAAGAATTTAGAACTGCTGGCCCAAATGATACCTATGTAATTTGGGTATAGTGTTCTCTTCCCATTTAAATTGGGAAGCTTAATTTATCAGCCCCTGCTGTGTCTTTGGATAACAACGCATATGATATGCTCACCATAATTCAATTTATGATTGAGTATGAGGAATAGTAAACATGAAGCAAGGATACCTCTCTTTACTCAACTATAAAGTCCCGTTAGTCTTATTCAATAAAGAACCCAGCAAGCATGAATACTCTTGCCTAATCAAATACCCTTTCCAATCTATAACTTTGCCCTATACCTATTCTATGTGCAACACAAAGAAATTGCCTAATTCATTGGATGCTAGGGAAGGTATCCTTTCTATGCTGCAGACGAGGTCTTGATTAAGCCTGGTGAACAACGAGTGGTTGACACAAAAATCACGCTATAAATCCCTCACCACTGTTTGTTACACCTCGTAAGCATTGAGGGCGTTAGTCCTTTGGAGTCTCAGGTATTGCCTGGCGTTATTGACCCATCTTACCAGCGGCCTATTTCTCTGCAGTTGGGGAGCCTCACTCAAAGGACATAATTGTAAAATAACACCAGGAGATTCACAGGGGCTTGTTAGTCTCTGTAGAGGACATTAGACAAATTCACTCCATTGGCTCTATGATGTATATGGGCCTGCCAACAGATAATCTGGTATGTACTTTACCCAACGTCCATATCTTGGATGAGTTGACCTCTGATGAGCTGAAAAAGTTCATACTCTCCTAGACGACTATAGCGACATATTATATAAATCCAATAATAACTATGGCCACATGAAGGGCCAGTGCCACTCCATCAATGTGGGTGATGCACATCCTATTGGGTCCAAACCTTATCGCATGTCAAAGGTGGAAGAACAGCAAATGAGGACAGAGCTCCTGCAGTTACTAGACGTGGGGTACTATTTCCTTCACAAAGCTCTTGGTATTCCCTTTGCTGCTAATTAAAAAAATGGAGCCATTGGATAGTCATGAACTACTGCATGTTAAAAAACCTCACGAAAAAAGATAGCTATCCTATCCCCCACATTGACGATGACCTGTCCCAACACTCTGGCTCTAACTTCTTTTCTGCCATGAACTTGGCTAGCGGCTTTTGGCAAAATGGACCTTTCCCCTGGAACTAGTATAAACGTGCTCTCATTTGTAATAAGATTCTCTTCCAAAAAATATTTAAGGTGGGTCAACCGTGGGACAAAATACCACACCGAGAATGTTTTCTAGCCAGTAAAGGTTTTCAACTTGAAACCTGCACTAGGGAAGGAAGCAGTTTTACCCACTTAGCTAACCACCCTTGAGATTCTCTTCCAACCAACCCAATTATCTCAAGGGTTGTGCAGCGCACCTGCAACTTTCCAGCGTGCAATGGACCATATTATGCAGGACTTGAAGTTAAGTTGCACTTTTGTATACCTTGATGACATGATGTTATTCTCAAAAAAAAGTTTTAACAAGCATCTTTATCACCTGAAGGAGGTGTTTCAACGGCTATCTAAGTTGAATATAAAGTTAGAGACCTCAAAGTGTACTTTTTTCCAAAAGAAACTGGATTTACTTGGCCATTTAAACGTTTCAAAAAATTCAACCAATTCAAGATAAAGTTGAAGTGATCTCAAAAATGCCTCCCCCTAAAAATTTAAGGGATATTCAGGTATTTCTAGGGATGATGGGGTATTACCATCAGTTTATCCCTAGGTTTGCTCAGCTTAGTGAGCCTCTTATCTGAGTATTGAACAGGAACAATCCTTTTCAGTGAGATGCGGAAAAAAGGTAGCTTTTGAGACGTTGAAGCAACTTCTGCAACAACGCCCTATCCTACGGCACCCAGATTATAACAAATCCTTCATTTTATACACTGACTCCTCGGACTACGCCATTGGGGCCATCTTATCCTAATTGGATGAAAATGGCGTAGATCATCCGGATCCTATTTTAGTAAGTTGTTGTCAAAGGCGGAATAAAACTACAGCGTAACAGAGAAAGAGTGCCTGTGTCAGGGACTGGAAATATTTTAACCCAGTTTGGCATAGCAACTCGTGAACTTTCCATGCCTGAGCTAAGAGTCCAGTATAACAAGGGCAGGATGCGGATAAAAATTATATCAGCTGTGAATAAAGGTCTGTTGGGCCCTAATATAGGCTGTAGAGCTTCAGCTATTGCAACCCCTGTTAAGGCCAAGATACCAGTGACAGTGGGTAATTGTGAAATTAGGTTAGTGGAAATAGTTGGATTTTC
This sequence comes from Massospora cicadina, assembly GCA_022478985.1. NCBI lineage: Eukaryota > Fungi > Entomophthoromycota > Entomophthoromycetes > Entomophthorales > Entomophthoraceae > Massospora > Massospora cicadina. Next base: position 57,122 of record JAKSZP010003108.1, on the reverse strand, counting down.
AGGGTTGTTAAATTGATATAATCTTGATAATAAAGATCCTTGTACTTTACTAAGGATCAAAAGCAAGTAAATTAAATAAGTATTTAGAAACATCTTGACTTTATTGACTGCAAGGAATGATCATAGAAATATTCAGCTTATATACACTTTTCAGACTAATTGAACCAGCTTTAGGGCTTACTTGATTCTTATCTATTTTTAAATTATTTAGGCTCTTCCTGTCTTAGATAACCAAAGCTTAGACTAGTGGTAAACTGCCTAGTTAGGACTACTATGACCTGTCCCCAGGTGTCCAATGTTCAATTCAGATTTGTTAGGCTTGAATCGACTCATCTGACTCATTATTTGTTCTGCTATGTGATTTTGCTATCATCTTTGATTGTTTAAGCTGATTGCATATATCATATATTCTACTAATAAGATATGATATATCAGGGATATCTTTCATGTCAGGCTTTGCCCTGACAGCCTGGCAGTTCTGTTAGCTGTAAAGCACTACTGACCTTTCCTATATGGAACCACCTTCACTGTGGTTACTAACTACGCATCCCTAAAATTTTTAAAGACATGAAAGATCCTACTGACCAATTAGCTCGCTGGGCTCTAAAGCTCCAGCCCTATGATATGAAGATTTAACACCGTGCTGGAACCTTTCACATGAATGTTGATGGGTTGACTCAGCTACAAGTCCTTCACTTAGATAATATTTAGGCAGAGTGGTTACATGATCTCTTAATGACCCCCAATGACTTGGAGGATAAGGATGAGCCTGTTCATAAGATGTTAGCCTGGCACTCCCATAAAATGAAAGTGGAGAAAGATAAGTTGTATAAACAGGTGGGGACTAAATGGTTGCCTTACCTTCAGCTCTCAGAATGTGTACTGCTATCCTAGAAGCTCATTCCACCCTAGAGCATGGAGGTTCAAAGTAAACTTTTTGAGTGGATTAATATCAGTACTATTGGGATGGAATTGTAGAATCTATCGTTCATGGCTTGGAAGCCTGTCTTACATGTAAGAAGCAATCCAGTTTCAAGACTAGATACTTAAAATCAACCCACTACCCCTCAACAACTGTTTCACACCATCGGTTTGGATGTAGCAGGTCCCCTTCATCAGACTACTAGTGGGAAAAAGTTTATTCTAGTTTCTATTAATCATTTCACTAAGTGGGTGGAAGCCGTGGCTCTTTATGCTCAAACGGCCAAGGCTACAACACCTTTTTACATCAAAACATTTTCTCTCGACATGGCTGTCCCCAAGTACTACTCTGTGATAATGGTAAGAACTTCACCTCCATAGTAGTTAAAATCCTGGCCACATCCATGGGACCCAAAACTTTTTTCAGCTCCGTACATCCATCTACCAATGAGACTGTGGAGATACCCAATGGAACATTGGTATCCATCCTACAAAAAATAGCCTCTTCTGATCCACTTGTCTGGGATCAATTCTCAACCGGTCCCCTTATGAGCTACCTAATTAGTTATCACCAGGTATTAAAAATGTCATTTTCCATATCTCATAATGGCGAGAACCTGGAATACCTGCCCTCTAAGCCAAAGATGTATTATCCTCTAGAGAATTGTGAACCTGAAAAGTTACGAGAAGATTGGCTCAATGCATCATCCAACTCCAATCTAAGGTTATGACCAATTTAGCAAAAATGGTGACTAAATAAGGGCAGGCTGTTAATGATCTCTGAACCCCCTAACTAACTTCCAAGTGTCTGACATGGTATTATACTACCATAATCACATCAACCTTAGAAGCGGTAAGCTTGGATCTACCTGGGAGGGTCCCTTCACCATCACCTACAAAAGAGGCAATGTGTACTCTATGCAGTCTTTAGCTACAGGAATCACCATCAACTGAGTACATGGCCGTTTCTTATAACCTTATTCTCCCCCAACATTCTTGAGGGGGTGAAGTCAGACATTTTCCCTCTCAGCTGCAGAGGAAGAATGTCTTGGGCCGAAATCAGCTGAAATGGGGAAATGGCAGCCATTTACAAGTTTTCAATGAACTCAAGAGCGATTTAAATAGTAATAATAATGTTATCTACCAAAAGACCATGGTCAATTCTCATTAGTTCCCCAAAAATTAAGATAACATGATTTCAACTAATACCTGGGCAACAACCAAAAATTATGCAGATAGATTTCTCTAATTATGAAGTGGACCCTGGGACGACCATTGGAAGGTACACCCCCATCCATAACCAGGTCCTTTAAAGCACCTATGTGGGGACCACCCCCTTTTATAGGCTTGGCGGGGGTCTCCCAAGGTTCAATAAATTTCTCAAATGGATATTGGCTTAAGTTTTTAAAATTGTTACCTCACAGGTGCATTTTTGCCAACAGCAATTCCTTATCCATAGTTTAGCCAAAAAGAAGTGAGCTTTATGAGCTTTAAGAGGCTGCTCACCCATATTTCTTAATTTGGACTAGACTAAGCTATTTCAAACCTATCCTTGAATTCACCTTGACCCTTGAAACAGTTTAATTACTGAATGGTCAGATGTCAAGAGGGGTCGTATTTTCTCTTTATTGCACTCCTAATAAAATTTATGAAAAAACCCCAGTTTAAAACTTTATATTTAAATTTATTTACAAACTTTTGAGGAATTTAGCAGGCGTAAAATACCAGCAAGCAAAAATCAGCTGGTTTCCTACAATTTGTCAAATGTCAACATCGCCTTAATTGCCTTATTTGTAGGCAATTTAATAATAATCTGTTATATCCCAATATTACCTCATCTCATGGCACTCAAATACTCATAAATAATATTTAGTCAGCAAATTCTCACACATTCCACCGTAGCTCATTCAGGCTTATTGTCCAGTCATATTATAATCTCAACACACACTCAATGCCTACAGACACCACAATTGTGGTAATCTTTTATACCTCCTTTTTTACTTTAACTTTAGTGTTGTATGAGGAGTTGATGTCAGGGCTTTGAGCCTATGGATTATACCCCATCCTCCACTTCACTGTCCTTGGTGGTCCAGAGCACCTCACAGCTCCCTGTGCTACCACTACTATCACCCTTTACCACCTGTACATACCTAAACAAATCCCCTGTGTTTTTTATCGCGTCTTCACCTGATCATTTTTATGGGCTGATGTCAACAATAGATTCCAGACATGCCAACTTTATTTTTCATTGAATTATTAAAATTTTTACGGGCATACCACTGTATGTGACCCATAATGCCTCTGATGTTGAAGTCACTACAGCAATATCTACTCTGGGTACCCTACTGACTCTACTCCTATCTGTTTAGTCATTAGGCAAGCGCTCCAAATTCTTTTTCTCTATGACCCCAACTAGCCTCATCAATAAGTAAACCCTCCAACCAATCATGAGAAGGCATGGAGTACCATTTGCTCCCAAGCACCTATCCATTTGACTGATTAATTTCATCCTTATACCAATGCCCCAAACCAATTTAACCAGAATCTCTTGGCCTTAATGGCTAAGGTCTCTGAATTGGGTGCCTCCATTGAACCTTCTAACCTTCACTCCAAATGGATTTTAGATTCTTTTTTTAGTACTAGATGGTCCCAATGGATTTTAGATTCTGATTATGAAATTCATAACCCATCTCATTTTATTCCCCAATCAAATGCCAAACCATTCCAAAATTATTATCATTTTGCTTTTAAAGCATCTTCATCACCTAAATGTTTTATTCCATAAAGCTGCATTTTAATCTTTTGGCATGTGTTTCAACCGTTTTGACAAACATCATTTAAAGCAATATTAATTTAATATTCTTATATTTAACTACTACTTGAAAATAGGATTTGATGACTAAGGATACTTGAGTGCTTGGCCCTCAACTTTATAAGGATTATCCAATGCTGTATCAAATTACTTTAGTTACTTTTGCCTCAGTGATGTAAAGTTATATATGTAGTGGATTAGTTCTTATAACAATACTGGTTTAAATTATACCCTTTAATCTAGTAATCGCTTTGACTCTTGGCCCTAGAATTTTAGTCCGCTATGATTTACCTATATGTTATCATTTATAATGTCATCATGTCAGTATACAATATTTGGTACAAGAAGTACTAATTTTTATATGGCCATCTGCAAGAAACTTAGATGCAATCAGTTGATCAAAACTACAATGGAAATCTTCCAATCCTAGGGTATTTGATCAATTAGCATATTTCAAATATTAGTTCACTAGTCTATCACTTCTGTGTGATGCTTAGTATATATATAAAATGCACCAATAGGAATGCTATAGGAGAGGTGAGTATCTGAGCTAAATTCTAAGGTAAAGGGGACCTTTATTCCTTATATTGCTAGAAGAAACCTAGCTTGAGAAGTACATCCTAGTGAGCAATTAAGCATTTGGCCTACCTGATAATAATTTGTGCTTTTTCTATTCTATAATAAAAATATCTCTTTCTGTATAATTGTTCTTATTATATTTGGTTACTAAGGTAGCTGTACCTTAAATAGAGTCTTATTAATTTGAGCCTAATAAAATGTGCCTTTTGAAATCTGACGCCTAAGCGCCAGTTTCAACAGCATGCTTGCAAAGGTTTTAGCTACCCCAATATCCCAGATAGCCATAGTCTTTTATGTAAGTGCAATCTCTTTATGATGCACCAAAAAGCCAAGGATTCTATCCATAATGTTTGTGGCAGTGGCAAGAAACCCAAAAAGCAAAAATAACATGCACCAGAATTACCACCTTTGTCATTCTTCTTAACGACCATCTTTAAGCCAAACACACTCTTGACAAGTTATTGGTAATCTTATTCACAAGCACCTGTCTTTTAATATTCCTCCCTTAGGTGATATAGACCCCTTACACCTGGTGTCTACACTTTGTTGCTCTTAACTTTGGGTCACAAATTACTTTAGTAGGAAGAAGACGCAGCTAATGAAGAACCTCACAATTCTTCCACTTCCTCTGTCATGCTTAGTTAGCAGTTTGCCATTTTACTACCTGGTTAATTTTAGTTGGATTTTTGATTTGGTGCCATTTTACTCAAACTGAGCATCTTGGTCCAATTTTGATTTTGATTTTTGTAACATACATCCCATTGTTGGCTTACTTTAAATAACAAATAAGTAACCTCAAGGACATCTTAAGTTGTCACCAACATTTTTTATCTTTATAAAAGTTTACATACATTATGCCAATAGGATTCCTTGTCTGACAAACCCAGTTTTTGTAAATGGTGAAATTAAAGCCATACTTCTGAGGTGTTAAATAGATAAATTAATATTTTTATCTCCTCATTATATTTATATATATAAATCTACTTAGTTATATACTTTTAATATTTACTATAACTTTTATAACAATAAAAAGTTTTACAACCTATGTAGCAGGATAATATTCTCTAGATGGTAATAAGAGTACTAAAGAGCATGGTTAAAATGATTAATAAATTCTGATAAAAGAGCTAGCAAAACCATATAGTTTGATTCAAAGTCTTATTTTTCAACTCTTAATATATTCACTATCAACTATAAGGATAAGAGACTCTATATAAATATAACTGTTGTGAGGGAAATCATTTGTAATTATATACTTAGAAGACTGGTCAGACAAAGTTCATATTGGTGTCTTCTTAATATAGGTAGTAAAAAGTATAGAACTAAGTAAACTTTTATAAACTAGAAATTTTCTAATTTAAAAACTATAGCTTCTCTACTTTCATCATTTCAGTCCTAAATAAATATTTAAAATAATTATTTTATTTATTTGGGGATGGCCGACCAGGGAACAGACACATCCAATATGTAGGGAAAAGGAAGAACGGAAAACAGAAGAGGGAAGAGAGCGCAAAACAAAGGAACTCAAAAGATACGACTTGGCACACTTGGGTGTGGCTAGGAGCCACGGGTGGTGTATGACTAGACCTTAAGTGGCATGGCAGCTCAGGGGCTAGTAGGGTTTACCGCCTATAGAGACTGTGGGGCTTTCAATGTCATAACAAAGGAACCAGATTGGAATCCAGTTGCCCATCCAATTCTTCCATTTTGTGTTAAAGTGATCTGAACAGCCAGGCTTGGAAGTGGTCGGCCAAATGGCTGTGGAACCTGATGATGGCTTGGTTGAAATTGTGAAGGATCCTGGTGAAAGCGTTGAGGGTAATTGTGTGTATGGACCATATTGCAATACTCACAATTAGAGCCCTTAGCGTCTGGGGGATAGGCGAGGCCATGTTGAGTGCCAGGATATCACGGGATAGTCGGAATTCAACTGTTGGTGATTGTTGAAACAAGTGCATCATGTTGGCCCAGATATGCGCGGACGGCGGGCACTCTTCCAGGCGGTGTGCTAGTGTGTTGGGTCTGCCGCAGATGGCGCATGTCTTGAACATTGAGAAAGTGCGGTCAGCTGTTCTAAACGTATGGCGAATGTAGCGCCACACTGTGGAGCACACTTGTGGGGATAAGAGGGGGTAGGTGACGAGGTCAACACCTGCTTTTGGGTGCGCAAGTCATATGGGACGTCTTGGTAGTCTAGTTAGTTAATCTTGGATAAAGGAAAGGATGGTAGTGGGGCAGGCGCGTTAGTCACCATTTGTCTCCTGTGGAGTTGCACGTAACCAGTTTGAGGGTGAATGCCTTTGGATTGCTGTGCATAGGAGAAGCTCCAATCCCCTTATTTAAGTTGTACAGGATGCATTTGAAATATCAGTTGATGTTGTGCGGTCCAGTGGCAATTGGATGTGTTGCAAGGTACTTCATCAGAGTTGCAGAGTTGGAGGGGGACCTCAGATGTAGTGCCCTTGCGAAGTTGGTCTGGGCTGCCTTAGCCCAGTGGGGGGATGGTGGGTTGGGTGACGTTGTGAGAGCTACCCATGAGATGAGGATTTGCGTTGCTCGTTCCATGAAGTTGAGCAGCCTCATCCCGCCTTTCTTCTGTGGGCCGTACATGGTCTCCAGTCTGACAGGTGCGCGGTAACCATACCATAGCCAGTTCTGCAGGAGCTTGTAGACTGCGTTGGTAAAGTTGGTGGAGAAGGGAACCACGTGGGCAGCAAACCATATCTTTGATAAGATCAGGGATTTGGCTAACACAACTCTTCAGGTTAAACTAGCTTTAATCCTCCACATACATGTCATTCTTTTGTGATGTTGTTCAAATGTTGGTTTCAATGGTGTCAAGTGCATATACACCAGCTTCGAGACATATGCCCAGATGATGGACTGGGTTGGTGGAGGGGTGGTGTGCAAAGGGTAAACACAGTGGTTTACTGGCTTGGATCGTTGTTGTGTGGTTGGATGTGTGGTTGGTTGGTTTGTGTGGTGTTTGGGAGGGTGAGGCCCAGTTCAAACTGAGTTTGCCCATAACAATTACCTCTGTATTCTGTTTGTTCAGCATGGCGTTACTCACTGATTCATAATGGTGAATAATGCGCTCAATCGCCCTGGCATCCCTATTGCCTGAGACTCCAACAACGCAGTCGTCAGCAAAGGCGAGCATTTTAGTTGGTAGTTGTCCCTCCAACCTGATTCCAGTGAGCTTTGAGTTTACAATGCGGAGGAGAGGGTCAAGAGTTAAATTGTATAGTAGGGGGCTAAGCGGGTCACCTTGTTTGAGGCCCCTTTGGGAAATGATGGTGTCAGTTGGGAAACCTGGGCCTCTGATTGCAAACCTGGCTGAGCGCGTTAGGAGGAGCGCCCAGTTTATAAAACGGGGTGGTAGGTTGAAAGCCTTTAAACACTGTTCTAGGTAACCCCAGTGCACTCAGTCATATGCTTTCTTTTGGTCCAGGAAACAAGTGCGCCTGTGGGGTTAGCTTGGCAGATGTTGGCAATTGTGTAAATGTTATCCCAAATTGAGCGATTTGGGATGAAGCCGAGGTCTGTCTGAGCAATGCAACCTAGACGCTTAGCTAAGATTTTAGTTAGTATTTTGGTGTCAGTATTGGTGAGAGCGATTGGACGCCAGTTGTTTAGGTCTGCATGGTCTCCTTTTTTGAAGAGTGTGCCCACATATGCGTCTTGGCCGCCAGGTAGAAGGGTTGTGTCCTCCTGGCACTTGTTCATAGTTGCCAGTAGTATTGGTGCAATATATTCAAAATATTTTTTGAAAAATTCATATGGTAGGCCATCAGGCCCAGGGCGCTTGTTGCGTGGAGTTTATCTTATTACCTCCCATAGTTCATCTTTAGTGATGGGTGCAACAAGGTCTGGTTGATCAGCTATAGTGTCAATATTAGCGGATGATAAATTTTTTCCATTTTCTCTAGGTGATGCGAAATCCGCCATGTACAGGTCAGTGTAAAATTGGTGTAATTCAGCTGATATTTCGGATGGTGTGGATGCCAGTGTGTCATCTGCTCGGCGGACCTGTGTGCAAGTCACCAAAGTTGAAATTGGTTTAAAATGGCGGAAGAATTGGGCCATATAAGTTTCTCCGGATAGGATGTATTTTGATTTGTAGCATACTTCAGTGTGGTGCTGGTGTTTTCTAAAGAGGAAGTTTACCTGTGTAGATAGCTGGAACCACAGGCAGCCCCATTGGGGGGTGTATCCCTCACGAGGTGTGTTGTTTTCTAAGTGCTGAAGCTGTCTGATAGCCTTGTTGATTGTTGTGGACATCGCGGCTGTTTCCTAGAGTTCAGGTGGCAGGCTTTCTTGGTTGCTCGAGCCTTGAATATTTCCCACTTGGTGATAGGGTTCCCATTGGGTGGTTGTCTTTCTTGCTGGGTTGTTAGCACTGTCTTGATCCAAAGTTTAAGCTCTGGAAGATGGATGGTGCTTGGGTGAACTCTGTGCCAGGTTGGTGGCTTTTGGTATTTTTCTGAGGATGATAATGCTATTGAGACTATCAAGTGGTTGGAGAAAGGGATAATTGTTGTAAAATCTGATACCCGGTGATGGAAGTCTGTAGGGGCGAACATCAGGTCAATATGGATCATTGAGACCAGCTGGTAATTGTTGTTGTGGTGCCTCGTCATGTTGGCCAGGGTGGGGGCTTGTTTGGGAATGGTGTCGCACAGGACCAGCATTGCCTTTAGTATGCATAGTTCTGTGTGGCCGCGGGGTATAGCCTTAGACTTGGGCCAGCGGTCGTTAATGGTGTTAATCCAGCAGTTGAAATCTCCCGTGAAAAACGTTGCCTCAGGGAAAGGGATTGAGAGGATATTGAAGAAAAAATTTTGGAGGTCATTCGGATCATTTGGGGCATACACACATGCCACAGCGAAAGTTTCTCCATTTCACTCAAGATCCACTAGAAGCAGCCATCCCTCCAGGTGGGAGGATGTGCTTCGGATATTTACTGGAGGGTTATGGTTAGTTCAAATTACCACCCCACAGTGGTATGTCCAAAAGGATTTGGCTGGAAGGAGCATGGTTGACCATGACTCCTCCTCACCCGGTGGACAGTGGGGTTCTTGGACAGCCAAGATGTCCACAGGGATATTGCACAGGAAAGCCATTTTTTTGGCCCAGGATGTGGGGGCCATGGCTCCCGCGATGTTGAGTGTCCCTATGGTGATTGCAGTAGTCCGCACATCAGGAACGCTGGGGTGACCCACTGAGGTCACCCAGTTCCTTATCACAGGTCATACTCCGAGTATGGGGCTGATTAGCCATATTGGTTCCAGTGTGTTGGTCGGCAGTCATAGTACTAGTTTTGTTCAATTTCTTCTGGCTTGGATTACTCTGTGGAGCTTGGATCTGGTGTGGGTTGGCTCGTGCCCCATCAGCAAAAAATTTTCCGCCACTTGCCTGTGGGTTTGATGGGCAGAAACTAGGTGTTGGGGTGATTGGGTTTTGTGCATGAGTGTTGTCACATTGTGATTGGCTGAAATGGTCTTCCATATCATGCGCATGAACCATATCATCGCTGATCGCATGTGATTGGCTGGGAGGATCCACAGTGGTGAAAGGTGGATTTGCTCCAGCTTGGTTGGAGGAGCTTGATTGGTTGTGTCCAAAAATTCATCATTTTGGTTGCATTGGGTTATATGTGGGGGATCTGATTGGTTATTCCGCTGCACTGCCATGGCATCCACCTGAATCTGTTCCAGGGAAATTGTGGTGCAAGCTTGGGTCTCAGCAGAACTCACAGCCTGCTTGCAGGCAGTCTGTGCACGATGATGACCTTGCATGAAACAGACTTGACTAAAGCAACGTCAGCTCTTTTGCCCCGATAGAAGGTGAAAGTGGAGTCCTTAATTTTGCTAAAAGTTGGGCTTGTTCCGTCCATATTGTCCTCACAATTTTCCGGTGCTTAAAATCCTGCACTTGATGGGGCACGCGTGGCCTTTGTGGCCTATAGCTGAGCAGAATTCGCAGATAGGTGGGGTGTGTTCCATGTGTGATGTGGAAGGGGCGAGATACGCTGCCATCGGGGAGGTTGATGGTCACCATGCGTGGAATGAGGGTGATATCTTCTACCACATCCTGATCAAGTTCTATAATGGCTATTGCCTTCCCTGTACACAGGTGGGGCAGGAGGGGGAATTTCTCAAATTTAAACTGTTTGATTATGCCATAACCTTTGAGGCCCCCGCAGAGCTCATCTGTAAGGATATCACAGTGCAAGGTGCTCAGGAGTCAGTCAAATATAATGAATAGGTCATTTGCCTCATTCCATCATGTGTGCACTGTGCAGATGGTGCAGTCTGCATTGTTAATTTTTATGGAAAATATGACTTTCACTGCTTCCGCCACTTCTTCCACGGACATGAACCCAATGTCCACCCATCCTCTCTATATATTTTTTTTAATTTACCGAGACAGTGTTCAGGAAAGTTGCAGAGAAAGCCTCCCCCATTTTTTTCCATGATTTGAGGGAAGTATTGCTAACCATAATTCTAAGGCCATGCTCAAGGGAGGACAGGGGTTGGGAGTGTTCTAGTAGGTATATGCGCCCATTTTTTGCAGAAATTGCAAAACTCTGGGTGCGGCGCTGTACCCACCCTTTTTGGTGGGAGGGTGTCAACATTCCACTGGGGCGTTTTTCCTGGCGGGTTGGGAGGGCTTTGGGCCTTTCGCGCTGGCCACTTTCACCCAACTGGTGTTGTTGCATACAAATTTTCTCATATTTCCTTGTTGATTGTCAATCTTGGAGAAATTGTATAGAATTGTATTACTAAAAGTGATAATAATGTGAAAGAAAAGCTAAATATTTCAATTAATTATAGATAGCTATCAACTTATAAAGCATTATGAATTTTTAACTCTAAAAGCTTTCAGAAAAAAAACTTTATAAATATAATAACATGATTTTTTAAATTTTACGGGATCTTTTCCCACCAGATGATAGATTATATTCAAATGTGCCTATAATATTTATGATTATTTTATTTTTGTAAAGATATGAGAACAATCTAGTAAAGATGGCACACAGGGTGTGCTGGTATAGTGGGATGGGAGTCCTGCTATTGCCTGTCACAATGCAGGTTCAAATCCCATAGTGGCAAAAATTGTATTTCTGTGCCAAGAAGATAGCTATACATGTGGATTGCACATCATGACTCAGTCTGACCAAGTGATTAGTAGAGTTAGATCATGTTGTGGGATCCAGGGGATTATGATGCTCGCAGGTGCTATTCTGCCTGGATATCCACAAATAATTTGCATGAGAAGGTCCACTCTCTACTGCTGGATAGAATATTTTCAGGGAAGTTTTTTGACCACTTATATCATAATAACAATAGAATAAATAGGCCAAAGGGTCAATTTTATCAGTTTTTATTAAATTACCAAGAGGCAATTAAAAACAAACCAGTTCATTATCTCAGTGCTTAAAATTTAATTGTGCCAAGGAGTGAAATTCAGATTAGGCTATGAATGTCTGGTTTAGGGAATATGGGTATTTGACCTATTGGAGCTCACAAGGCTCACATTACTTTAATCGAAGAGCTGATGGGAAAAAAGTTGCAGGTAGGATTATCTTGAGGCAAAAAAATTATATACTTTACCCAATCATTGGGCATGAAAATAAATACCATTTTGGGACCCCTTCCAACTCTATAAAAGGGTTAGTCTCCATGGTTAGGTTTAACTAAAGTAGTTGTAAGATGGGGAGGGACCTTCTAATGGCTTCCTTGATTCTGCCAACAATTTGGAGTAACCCTGCTACCCAAACTTATGCTATTTGCCCAAGAAGTATTAATAAAAACATTGCCCCAATTTGAGGGGTTTGACTGAGAATCAGCCATGGTCTTTTGGCCAATTTTAGTATTATATTCAACCCAAACGCTTTTCTAACAATATTGTATCTGCAATTGTCCAACATTACCCCCTTCAATAGTTTTAGGGGGTGAATAAAGGCGTAAGAACCAGCCATGGACCCAGTTGATGATAACTCCAGAAGCAAGGGATTTGATAGAGTACTCATCACCTTGCTTGTATTTGACTGCAAACGGTCCCTCCCAGATAGACGCAATCTTCTCACTCCCAGGGGTGATCAAATTGTGGTAATAAAGTACCAAGTCAGATACGTGGAAGGACGGAAGTGGGGCCCAGTTTTCATTAGCAGCTTGACCTTCTTTAGTGACAATCTTTGCCAAGTTAGGCTTAGCCTTGGACTGTAATTAGATGATGTGCTGGGCCAATTTTTCATGGCTTGTTCAGGGTTAGACCTTTCAGAGAAGATATCTTCGGATAATAAAGTTAGCACCCCAAGTTCTCGCCCATATAACACATAAAAAGGGTACATTTTTAGGATACAAAGGTAACTAATGTGATAGGCCATAAGCGCTAGTAAGTGGATATACCAGTGGAGAGGGTCTGAACGGGCCATTTTTTGGAGTATAGATACCAGGGTTCTATTTACTCTTTCTATGACACCATTTGTGGGTGGGTTATAGGGGGCTGAGAAGAGTTGTTGTGTTCCCATGGAGGTGGCAAGGAGCTTTACACTTTGGAAGTGGAGTTTTTCCCATTGTCACAAAGAAGGACCTGGGACATCCATGCCATGTGAAGTTGTTTTGATGTAAGAAGGTAGTCGTGACTTTGGAATTCTGATTGGGGAGATCCACAGCTTTAACCCATTTGTGAAATGATCAATTCCAACTAAGATATTACGATTGCCCTAGTAGTCTGATGGAGAGGATCTACCACATTAAAACTTATAGTGTGGAAGGGTTGTTGAGGCGTTGTAGGTTGGTACTAATAATGGGTCTTGAAACTGGATTGTTTTTTTCAGGTCAAACAGGCATCCAAGACTTCATTTATGGTTTCCATGATGCCCTCCTAGTAGTACCGCTCTTTTACCCACTCATAGGTTTTTCATACTCCGCCATGCCCCATGATAGTGTAATTCTTCAGGATGACAGGTATTCGCTCTGATGGCCGAAGATAGTGCAGCCAATTTACTCCTACTTTCTTATATAACTTCCCACTCTACACCTTTGTGTTGTGGGAGTGTCATGATAGCATCTTCTGTACTGATTCATCTTCATCAGCTCACGCATCAAGAGTCATTAGGAGGCTATGAAATCTCTCTGCTTGGCTATTGTCAAGGTGAAGGATAGGCAGCCGAGTCAACCCATTAACGTTAATATGGCGCGTCCCAGCTTGAACTCAATGGTCATATCGTAGCTCTGGAGCTTAAGAGCCCAGAGAGCCAACCATTCAGTGGGATATTTCATATTCTATATCACTTTAAAGGTGCGTGGTAAGTGACCACTTTAAATGAAGTTCTAAATAAAAAAGGGCGGTAGTAAAAACAGCAAGACAAACCTTTTCAGTGACGCAGTATCTGCGTTTAGCCTTTGAGAGCATCTTACTGAAGTAGGACATTGGATGATCAACCCCGTTTTCATTTAACTAAGCCAAGGACGTTCCAATGGCATAATTGGAGGCGTCTGTGAGTAACAGGATGGGCTTTCCATAGTCAGGGTAATAAAGTATCGACCATTGTTGTAATAACATCTTCAGGGTCTCAAACGCGGCTTTTTGTTTAGCACCCCAATGGAATAAAACGTTCTTAGCTAAAAGACATACAAGGGCTCACTGAGATAGGCGAACTTGCGGATGAAAATGGTAATACCACATCATGCCCAAGTATACCTGTATGTTGCAAAGGATTTTGGGCATAGGCATTTTGGATATTACTTTAACCTTGTCTTGGAGGGGTTAAATTTCATCTTGTAAAATTGTGTGTCCCAGGAAATTTAGTTTTCTCTGTAAAAATTTGCACTTGGAGGGCTTTACTTAATATTGGCTTCACATAGGTTCTTATACACCGCCTTCAGTGAGCAAGATGTTCGTTGAAGGTCTTTGATAACTTTGTGATGTTATCAATGTAAACAATGAAACAACTTAACATAGAATCCTGCAAGATATGGTCCATGGCTCTCTGGAAAGTTTTGGGGGCATTGCATAACCCTTGAGGTAGTCAGGTAGGCTGGAAGAGACCCTCACTGCAAATAAGACGCATTTCTCCTGATCTTGGGTAGAGAGGTCCATTTGCCTTTAGCCGCTAGCCAGGACATAGCAGAAAAAGAAGTTAGAGCTGGAGAGTTGGTCTAGGGCGTCGTCAATGTGGGGAATAGGATAACTATCCAGCTTGGTGAGGTTGTTTAATTTATGGTAGTCCATAACTACCCAATGACCTTTTCTTTTTCTTAGATAGTAGAAGTAGGGACGACAGGGGCTTTGGGACGGCACTAGCAACCCAGCGTTCAACAATTTTTAGCTCCATCCAGTTCTGTAAATCCTTGACTTTTGATTTACGGTAGGGCTTAGATTGGATGGGACAAGCATCCCCAACATCAATGGTATGCGTCCAAACCTTCATGTGCCCATAGTTGGTGTTAGAGGTAGAGAAGATGTCGCTATAGGACTTCAGTAAGGTGTGGACCTTGTCAAGATCAAGGGGTTAGTTCATCAGAGATATGAACAGTGGGCAGAGTACATAATGATTGATCAGCGGGTAAGCCCATATCCGCAATAAACCTGATACAGTGAACTTTCTTGGAGGACTCAATGGAATTAGCATGCCTCTTCCAATCTCCTGATGCTTATTTATAACCATATCCTTCTTGGTGAGATTTCCTAACAAAAGGTTGATTGGTCGCTGATAAGCTGGGTCTAGCACACCTGGAAGGACTCTAGGCTCAAGTGGGCTAACTCCGTCAATGCTGGTTAGGTGCAATAGACAGTTGTAAGGGAATTTATGGTAATATTTGTGTCAACTACTCTTTGTTCACCCGCCTTGTTTACTACTTCTTCAGATGCATATATAGGGATATCCTCTAGAGCATCCACTGATGGAGGCAACATTTTAGTATTTCTTCCCGCTGTGGTGTAATGCAGGGATAAGTCAGAGGAGAAGTATTCTACTGTGCAAGCGTACTCCTTTCTTTTAAGCTCATTTTTGGTCAGAATCAATGGGACCTCGTAGTTAAGCAGGGAGAGATAGTCCAGCTTCAAGTTAATGATCTCTTCATATTCAAGAATAAACTGTGTACCAATGAGTAGATCATAGGTATTGTTAGCCAAGGCTACTGTGGAAGATGACAAGATGAGTTTCTAAATCAAATGGGCAAAGAAAATTATTTCCCAATAGCACATACATTGGAGTGACCAGCCGTACCAAACACTTAGGTGTAGTCGAGGATAGGGGCCAACTTAATATTTTTGATAACTTTTGAGGACACAATATTCACTGGGTACCCAGTGTCAAGTATAGATGTGACACCTACTCCATTAACAACATTCTTACTTATGTTAGTACTCCACCCAAGTTGGGGTAAAGAGCTAGGACCTCCTTTAGCCGGAGAGTGGAAGCTAATCTTTTGGCAGTCTAAAGGTATTTCTCCTGGATAGACTGCAGAGTGTGCATTCTCTGAGTGGATCATATTAGTGAGGCAATGAGCTGGTCGGCGTCACTAGCAGTGTCAATAACCTCCAAACCCCTAAGAACTTGATGAATATATGTTCTGCGGGTATCATAGCCATATCCACTCTTTCCAGGTTCAACCTGTCTAATACCTCCACTTCATCTGGGGCTAATAAAACATAATGACCCACATCTTCACAACCCCCTTCAGATTTGTTATTGGAGGGGTTTCAATGCATGTTAGAGATCCCATAGGGAAAGATAGGTCAGGGCTTCCTTAATGGCTGGATAGGTCGTGGGTTTTCTCCTCCACCTTATTAATTTTTGGTGGAGGTGTTGGAATTCTCACGGTTTGATTTTCGACCTTCAAAGACTGGGTTTGTGCTGCTTCATAGCTACAGGTTTCATACCTAAGTTAGCTGGGTGAGAGATTGAGGGAGATAGCGTTGTGGAGATGGATGCTTTAACTACACCAGTTTGGGTCAATCAGTGGCTGTATGCTTTTAGGAAACAGGCGATTTAGCTTTTATGACTTGGTCATTTAACACATTGTTAGTGGGGGAAAATGGCACCCAAGAAAGGGGTTTAGGCTTAGGAATAGGCTTTGAACTACTTAGAGAGGTTCATTGGCTGATGAAAGAAGGTCGTGGTGGCAAGATGGGGAAAGGGAAGGCTGCCCTATTGACAATGGTGCACTCTGACTTACTAGCTTAAGAACTTCAGGTTGGATGGGAGGAGGAAGATCAGGTTTGAGCTGCACCGCAGGTGTGGGCTCAGAGTAGTAACCAGCATAGGGGGCCCAAAGAGATCATCATAGCCTCCTTCAGTGGGGCTATGATTGAGTAACCCTCAATGGTCAGAACCTGGGGGTTGACCCAACACCTGAAATAGCTTCAACATTACAAATATCTGTAACCTCTAGCAGAGCCTTCTTGATATCATGGATAGAACGGAGGTGATGTTTAATATAGATAAGAGGCCAGGCTGTAGGTGGATGAGAAGCTAAGCCAGTTAGAATGGCCGCAAGAGCATCATCAAGAGGTAGTATTTTCGCAAGTAATAGTGGCTGAGCTTCCCCGTTGCACCATTCAACAAAAGAGGAGATTGATTCTCCCTTCTGCATGCTAAGGCACATGAAGGCCTATTTCCTCTGAAGTAAACTTTGGGTTGAACCAAATTCTTCAACAAGGGCTTCCCTACCTCAGCTCAGGTGTTGAGCAGACCATATTTGGAAACATCATCTCTTTGGCCAGGCGACTTAAGCAAGGAATGAGGTATTTATATTATGATAATTAGGGGTTCCTTCTATAACATATTCATATACATAGAGGAAAGAGAAAATGTTACCCTCACCTGGGGTAAACTTGTCTTGCAAAGTGGGTTTTTGATTACTGGAGTGGCCCCATAAAAAAGGTGCTTTTCAAGCTTTTTATGTCAAGACAGAGCATTGGCTAGCTGTTGTTCTACAGCGGCTAGCCTGAATTCAGAAGACGCGTGGAAGTTGTAAGGGTGGCTTACACCAAACTCCTCCATTTTTAACTAAGTTTTAATTGTAAAGGGACCCCTGTCTTGAGTACCACTCGTGGGATACAGGGGATTTTAATGCTCATAGGTGCTATTCTGCCCTGGATTTCCAAAATTATTTTTTAGGAGAAGTTCACTCTACTGCTGGATAGAATGTTTTCAGGAAATTTTTTGACAAAAATATTAATAATATTATTATAAATAACCAAAGGGTTGATTTTATCTTTTTTTATTAAGTTGCCAAAAGACGATTAAAAGAAAACCAAATCAATGTCTCAGTGCTTAGTAAGAAGTTGTGTCAAGGCTTGAAGTTCAGATTAGGCTATGAATGTCTGGATTAGGGAATATGGGTACTTAGCATATTGGAGCTCTCAAGGCTCACATTGCTTTGATGGAACGGCTGATGGGAAATCAATTGCAGGTAGCATTATCTGTGAGGCAACGATTTATATGCTTCACCCAATCATTGGGCAGAACAATATTTGCACTTTTTGGGACCCCCTCCAAATCTATAAAATGAGCCAGTCCCCATGGTGTAGGTTGAACTAAAGTAGTTTTAAGATGGGGAGGGACCTCCAAATGGCTCCCTTGATTCTGCTGACAATTCAGAGTAACCCTGCTACCCAAACTTGTGCTACATGCCTAAGAGTATTAGTAAAGGTATTATCCCAATTTGAGGGGTTCCACCAAGAATCAGCCATGGTATTTTGGGCAATTGTATTGTTATATTCATCCCAAATGCTCTTCTCACAATGTTGGACTTGCAATTGTCCAACACGTAATCCAGGAATATCAGAACATACAGGTATGTTATACCCCAATACTTGTGTTTTTCCTCCACTCCTATATTTTTGCTCCCTACTCCCTATCTCTCCTATCAGTGTGGTATATTTGTCCCAAGGATGGCCCAACCCAATTAAGATAGTAAAGATGGCACACATACTAGAGTACATTCAGATTGGTTTTACATTAACATACATTTACTAAGATGTGATCTGATTAGAGCTTTTAGTTTAATAATGTGAACATTAAACTAGAATTTTGGGATTAGATATAATATTATCTAAATTGAATACCATAAAGGAGAGTGCCCCAGTGGTAGAGTATGACTCTCTACCACTGCCTCCTGAGTTTGATTCCAGAGATGAACTTTGGGTAGGGGATGGTTAGATTGTGTCACATTGCATACCAATGCTCCAAACAAAGATAACTGAATAGTAAGGTGGTCCATGGAGATTCTGGCCTACCATATGCTGTGCATATATGTTTTACAGGTTTTATCCTCCCATCACATTACGTTGAATCCCCTTAATCAGATTTTATTATCCTCAGGTCAGTCCATCTTGAATAAAAGTTAAAAATTTAAAATTGAATACCATACCTCCCAAACCTTTAAAGATGAAAAATTACTCAATTATTCTACCACTGCCTCCCTGAGTTTAATTCTGGTACTGGAACTTTGGGTTGGGGACAAATATGACTGTGTTGGCGTTGCGCACCAATGCCCTGAACTGAGATAGCGAATAGCAAAGGTGGTCCATGGAGTTCCTGGCCTATCATATGCCACGCATGGAGGGTTTCCAGCTTTTATCCTCCTTTCCCATTCATTTGATTTCCCCACAATCAGGGTGGTATCATCTCCAGTTTGGCCCACCTCAAATAAAATTTAAAAATTTATGAAAAAAAAGTAAACAGTGGCAAAAAATGTGGCCACCGTAGATTGAACATGGGACCTTCATATCTTCAGTCTGATGCTCTCCCAACTGAGCTATAGCTGCATAGCTTTGTACGGGGCTCAAACGCATGACCCTGAGATTAAAAGTCTCATGATATTCCAACTTATTTTATATAAATTCCATACTTTATTAAAGTAGACTTTAAGGGAAATAAGTGGGGAGGGTGGAATACAGGCGACTTGGCCAAGGGGAAAAAGGACCAGGGTTTTGGGCCGCTAGAGTTCTAGTACCTCCAACCATTGCTGATCAGTGATCACCATTTCTAGCCATGGTTCTAGCATCAGCGGGCTTACAGGCCATTCTATTCTCAGTCGATTAGTAGCTTCATTGCGTGCAATGAGCGATCTGGTGGGGAATGCCAAACGTGTGGCCTTATAACACCTGGGGATTATGCGCGAGAATTTTGAGATCTGGTAGAGCTGATTAGGGATAATCCATATGGTCTTCAATACCAAACCTCTGTGATGGGGGCGCTCATTTCTCAAAACCTTGGCGATGAGTGCACAGTGAATTACCCATACCTAATAATGGTAAATGAAGGCTTGTAGTTGGATTGGAGCCATTCTCAGGGTTTTCATAAAGAAAAGGTCCTGCGATGGATGTATACCCAGTGGCAAATGTTCGCCTGATAGGATGTATTGCATAGTGAACCAGTATTTTTTGTAACATGGCGCATTCATAATAATGGTGAACTATGTCTGCTTCCAGTTTGGCACATATGGGGCATTCTTTGTGCTGGTAGTCCAGACTGCTGTGCTTGCCCAATTCGAATGCCTGATTTAGGATCTGCCAGGTCACCAAACACTGTTTGGCCATAATCAAGTGGGAGTTCAGGCCCGAAATCAACTCCTTTATTGGGTAGTTGGTGTCATGGCCTTCAGTAGACCAGTTATTTAAGATTTATGGGCGGGTGGGCGGATTACGCCCCAGTTTTGAGAGCGGATCCCCATATTCTATCAGCATTGATTTGTACCTAATTCTGATCGACTTGGTTGTGTATTTATCAGCAATTCAGTTATGCTTCTCCCAACTTGCTGCAGAAATCATTGCGGAGTTATGTGCTTCGACGTCCCTCTGAACTTGGTTGGCCTCTCAGTTCAATTGTTTAAATGACCACCCGCCCTGGCGCACGGCCCAGTTGCAGAGTCACCAGTAGTGTGGGGCACCTTTTTGGGAGGTTTTCCATGGGTGGTTCGCCATCTATTCACATATCAATCAGGGGGAGACTGGCTCTTGGAGGCCTTGGGCTCTTGCCCAGTGTACGCCCCATGCTAGAGTTGGGCAGCGCATGTGTGTCTGTGTTAGCTTCAGAAATGACTTCCCCCATATGCACCAGGAGTGAGACTCGAAGTCCAGAATGCCCATGCCTCCTTCATTATTTGGTTTTAACAGAGCTTCCAGTGGAATTTGTGCCGCCTTCGCCTTGAACCACAGGAAAGTTCAGAGCATTGACCTGATTTTCTTCTATAAGTTTGGGCTCATTGGCAGTACATGAGCAACATACCACAACTTTGAGATGATGAAGATGTTTATTGCCTGCACTTTCTCCTCAAGGCATAGTCTGGCACTTTTCCAGCATGCCATTCAGATTGATAAGCTTGACAATGCTTCTTTTTCAGTCTCCAGTACCACTGGTCTCTTGTCATTGAAGAGTATCCAAGGTATTGGACTGTCTGGGAGCTCATAATCAGCGTTGTGTCAGTTGGTGGGCTGAAGCACGGGTTGCCAACCCTAATCACTGAGGTCTTTGCCAAATTTATTTTTTCATTCAATGAAAGCTTATAAAGTTTAAATAGATCCTCGGTGCCCTGGAGGTCAGTTAAGGAGCTTATTCCTACTACTGTATTGTCAGTGAATGCTAGAATCTTCAGTGGCATTTGTTTAAGGTGGACTAAACCCTGGAGCTTCATGTCCGCTGCTGCCAGTAGAATGTTTGCTGCAAAGTTGAAGAGTATTGGTGACATAAGGTCTCCTTGGCGGAGACCTTACCTGACATGGATTTTATTGGTTGCGCCAACTGCGACAATAACCTTTGTTACCAGGCCTAAGTACAGTGTCATTATCCATGCTCAAAACGTGTTAGGGATACCGACTGCCTTCATTGCCTCATATAGGAATGACCACACTACTCGGTCATACGCCTTTTCCATGTTGAGGAACGTAAGGTATCCATGTTTGATGCCCCTCATATCCTGGAGTATACTATGGACTGAGCATATGCTGTCCCATATACTACAGCCTTTGATGAAGCCGTGCTGGGCACTATGGAGCATGCGTGGTGCTGTTTCCATCAGCTGATTAGACAGTATGCATGTGAGCAGTTTATAATTGGTGTTCAATAGTGCAATTGGGCGCCAGTTCTGAAGTTGGCATCTGAGGCTTTTTTTGTACAAGTATAAATCAAGTCTCATGGCCTCCTAGAATTTAGTTACCATTGTTCAAACAATGGTTAAAGAGGGCTTTGAGTTCCGGTGTGATGCAGTCTCAGAATATGCTGTATATCTCTGCACACATATTGTCAAGGCTTGGTGCTTTCATTCTTGGCGACTCTTTTAGCACCCTCTTAACTTCATTGTTAGAGATTCTGGCGGATAGCTTGGCGACATCTTCTGGCGTACAGCCACCCAGTGCCGGCTTGGCCAGGTCAATAGGGTTTTTTATCACCAATTCGCTCATTTCTCTTTGTCAGAAGAGATTGCCATAAAAAAGCCCAACTTCACATTGATCGTTTTGGGGTCTGTTGATACTTCCCCATCTGCTGTCTCCACTTCCCGTACCCTAGCCTTAGTTTGGATTTCCTTGAGGTGTTTAAGGCCCTCTTTGGTCATTGTCCCTGCTAAGCTCTGATATTGGTAAGTTGCATTGGTCCATCTCTCTGAGCCTTGCTTCATCATTATAGCCCAATATTTTTTGTGTGTTGTTTGGTACTCACTCCACCAGTCTTTGCTGTCCCAGCGGGTGAGCCTCAGCCTTTCTAATTTAGACTTCAGTTGCTTCACGGCAGCTTTTTGCTTATAGGAGGTCACTTGTTCAAACTTCATACTATTGTGTTTCATCTTCACCTTGATCTGGGTCCATCGTTCTAGTGGGTCTAATTCCAGGTAGTTGTCCAGATGCACTTCTAGTCGATCCAGTCCCGCATCAACCATTTGGCACCAATCCCCATTCCTAAGAATGGCTGGTGCTCTTTGCCACTCACAGTTCCTCGGAAGTTCATCAAGGTTGATCTCCACCCAGATGACCATGTGGTTGCTCTCAGCATTTATGATAACCTCACCGTTGGATGTCATTGGCCTGAGGTCTGATGATATGAGGATGTAGTCTAAACGTGATCCTGACAGTGGGGATCCGGCGGCGTCATATGTCCACCACATTAGATTGGCTGGGTCATCGTCCTCTTTGTCAATCATTAGGCACATCCCCAATTTGACTAGGTAATCGAGCATCTCAGTGGCTTTACTGTTGGGACATTCTCTCATCAGGTATGTATCCCGGCTCACATTTTTCCAGCAGTTTAGGTCAACTGCTATTATGGTCATCACCTCAGATGGTACTTCCACTAAGAATTCCCAAAAAATACAGTTTTTGTGGAGCTTCGGTGGGGCGTAGACTGCTACTGCTCATATGCTCCTGCCAGTGTCTCTGTTTGTAGCTGTCGCTATCAAGATCCTACCGGCGTGAGCTTCTTCCACGAATTCCAGGTCTATTTTCTTATCCATTGCGACTATCGCCATGTGGTCCATCCATAGGGCTTGGTAGCCTATTTGGCGGGACCACGGGTGGTTTTTCACATTGTGGTTTGAGCTCAGCACCATTTCCTTTTGGTTATCAGCTTGTGTTTCTGAAATAAAAATTAGGTCAATATTATTATTAGTTTTTAAGTGATGCATTTTCCTCCTCCTCATTTGTATGCTCGCCATCCCCTGAGCATTTGTAGTTGTAATCCTCATTTCTGGCTGCCCGACCCATAGGTATGAGGTTTGGCGTTGTCTGAGTTGTGGATCAAGTCACATACAGAGGTCAGGTTGGTTGATGGCGGTGGTGTTGATGGTTGGTGGGGTGCAATATTTTAGTTTTTGGGGTTGGTTGGTTGGGACTGGGATTATATTCCTGGGCATACTGTGCACTGGGAATTTGGTCACCATCCCCATCTCTCTGTCAATGGTTAATGATGATGGTTTTATTATTGGGTCCAGGTGCCCCTTGTTCCCTTTGGGTGGACTAGCAGATTCTCCTTCATCCATCAGCTGGATTCGCACCCCTTCATTTGATTTATCAGAAGATCTCAATTTTTTAGTTAGAGATTGCACATCCAATTTTGTCAATTTTGTCATTCCTGCAAATTCTTTACCAGTCACCTCAGGCTTATTTGCCAATGACTTCTAATTTGTTTTTGCATTCCCTTTCAACTTGTCAGGCTTCGATTTTGACTTGCTGGTAACCTGTGTCCACCCATACTTAGGAGACTTCTTTGGGTTCACCTTCTGCCACCTTTCCTCCTCCCGGACCATCCATTCCACTTGGGTTGGACATCTCTCTGTTGGTCCTGGGCTGTTTCCCTCATCCATTGTGTAAGATTTGGGGTTTGGATTTATAAATGGTTCATCATCTGCTTTGGGTCATTTTGCATTTCCCGTTCCCATGCTTCTCTATGTGCCAGGTCTAATTCTTGTCACTGGCATTTCATATCCGCTATCTCCATTAAGTTGTGCGGGATCCATTCTCTGGTTTTCAGGCGTAGGAAAGTCTTGGTACCCACCTTGGTGATTCCCTCAATGGGGTCATATTTGTACTCCCAAGTAGTTTTACCTTTGTGATGGTGGCATTGAACCATTGTGTGGCCAGTCTGATAGCAGAACTGGCACACTTGTTTGGCATCCTCCTGTTCGACATATACTACCCTATTGAGGTTGGGCAGGGGGATGAATATGGGTAGAGCAATCTTGTTTGGTTTCATCCAAGGTGCCGGTTCATACAGCGCTTCCACTGTCCGAGAGCGGAGGCACTTCAAGATGTAATCACCACCAGCTTGTCAGAATTCTCATACTTCCCCATAGTACAACAACCCGGTCTGGATTGCTTTGTGCAACCAATCCCTTTCGCGATTGGTGGGGAGGTTCTGGAAGGTAACCCACCTTGCAGTTCAGTTGGCATATCTGGTTGGCTCCATTTGCAGACAGATCCACTTATATTTGATGCTGATTTTGAGGAGCTTCTTGCGGTCCAGCTCGCCTGGGATTGCCATATCTATATAGCCCCATTTGGGGACCCAGTGATAATCAAAGTCCCCTCCAGCTAGGACTTCATCTAGTTCCTGATAAATTGACAGAATCAGGTTGGACCATTTTTCCTCCTCCACTAGTTGTAGGTGGATTTGGATAGCATCTTTTAAGTATGATTTCGGTGCCTGGCGATCTATAAAGCCCCCGCTGATCAATTGACAGATGTATTTGATGTGGCTCTCTGCTCCATTCCAGGTGTTGTCTTCAGTATGCGCCGCCACGGCGCTGTAAGATTTTGTTTTGTGCTTGGTTTGGATACTTCATTGGGGGTCTATCCCTTCAAAATCCAACTTACCGATTCATTGAGGCTGAATCCCCAGTTGAGGAACGCTTTGATCTGGTTGATGATGATACCTCAGTGGTTGATACTTCTAGCCATTTGTGCTCCGATCTCTAGGCTCTGCCACACTAGGGCATCTAACAGTGAGAACCCCAGTCAGTACCACTTGAGGGCAGATTCTGGGCCACATGTTGGGTGGAGGTATTGTTGAAGGACCTCCAGCATAATTGAGCTACACTGGCACCTGTCCCTTACTGTGACACTATTCCAGCCCCCATCTGTAAATACCTGTGCCATGTCTGCTGGAACACTCACTTCACTCCATTGGAACGCTTCTAAGGGGGTGAAGCCTTCCACGGCATATGGGGCTATTAGCGGCAGTTCAGGAAGGATTGCTTCCAATCCCAGATAGTTTCAATGTGGATCCCCACTTTGAACCATTCTCAGCCCAAGTCTGGGGTTGTGACCCCTTTCATCGCTGTTGTCACCTGTGGCGAGATCTCGTGTTCCATCCACAGTTGGGCTGTTTGGGGGTAAACCCTGCTGCGTCCCAGTCTGCAGCTTCAGCGAGTGATGTGGCGTCACACCAGATTTTCCACTTTTTAATTGGAAATGGTCAGCCTCTAAGAGTTTCGTGAATCAGTTTAGTCACCCCCAGCTTTGCCCATTCATGCACTAGGTCCATACTGGCCACCCGCTCAGAACCATTATTTCATCTCCATCAGTGTGAACTCATTGGCAGACCAGTTGATGGCCTCTTCCAGCAACCAATCCCAAAAGGGTCCCCATTACACCGCCTTTTCCTTTGTCCAGCCCGCTTTCATCAGGTCTGATGCAGTGGCTGGTGACATACAGGTATATGACCAGTGTAAGGCCTCAGTTGCCTTGAACCTGGCCTTGAACCTGGCCGTGATCCACAGTAGTGCCTCCTCTGGGGAGAAGGTAATGTTATACCATTCCAGTGCCGTGTCCACTGGAATGGAGTGTCAGGCCCATTCAAGGGCCGTAGATGCATTTGAGAACCGTTTAGCGTACTCAACTAAATTTGTTGGGTTGAGGCCCGAGCCCTGATGGCTTAGGCGTATCATGCTTCAAATCCACCTTATTGTACTCCATTGCATTTAATAGGTCGATGACAGCTTCCATCCAGGCTTTTGCATCCACCAGTTTTAAATATTCGCGGATTGCATCCTCTATCACCTTGTAGTCCACGGGGATTCTCATCTATTCCAGGGCATCTTCAGTTCAAACTTGGGACACCTTGAATTTTACCACCATGTTGATCAAGATTTGGGTATTGAGCCAGTGTTTGGCCACTCCAGTGGAAAGTTTATGGTCGCGCCATATAGCTGCAATGTCTGGCCTGATACCTTTAGAGACCCACTGAGATGCTGTAGAGTATGGAAACTGAGGGCCTCCCATTGTTTGACCTCATGGGTGGACACGCCTCGATGACCTAACATGTCTGACTGGATTGGTGTAAATTTTACTGGGGCCCTGGCCATCAACTTGACCTCTGTTGGGGTTTCCACCCCCTCTAGTAATACTTTTGGTTTTTTTGCTGAACACCCTTGGGTGTCTGATCCCTCAGATTTGGTCCCCAATATAGTTTCACCCCCGCCTTGGTTGGTCCCCAATGGATTGTCTTGGGTTATCAATTGGCTATTCGAAATTGGCTTTTGATGCATTGTTGAGCTATGGCCCCCTGTTGGCATGCCTTAATCAGGGATTATGCCTGATAGTGTATCAGGTGTCCCGCCTGATGAATTACTCATGTTGCTGAAATTTTGGTTGGGGACCATATGCCCCCCAAATGGGCTTTTTTGGAATTGAAGCCCGACTTGTTCTTCACTCAAACACCCTAAGTTTATTTGTTAAGTTTCTCTATGTTGGAAAAAAACTTTTTATTGCTTGGCTCTGTTGGCTTAAACTGCCAATTTTCGTTATTCAAATCCGAGTCAGTTTCAGATCCTACCAATACTTCATCCAGGTTTTTTGTTTTATTGGCAATAATTTTCTCACCCTGCAAGGCCCCAGTCCCCCCTGCTGATTGAGGTTCACTAGGAAATATTACTGACGCTGCTGTTCTCAGCATCAGGCCTCACTCCTGGAAGGTTGCTCTTGTCATCTGGGTGTCAGTGGTTATTGATCCTAGGGAGTCAACCCCATCAGCTGTGCTAGTCATTAGAACTCTGTGACCCATCAACATGTTTGCTCGTTTCAGCATTGTCCATGTCACCAGATTGTTGCTTGATATGCACATGGTAGATTGCCCTTCCACATTTCTAGTTGTGTTGGGGCATGGGCCAGCGGGAAGGTCGTCAGATGGTACATCCATCTTAGCATCCTTTGTATTATAATTAAAAAAATTACTATTAGCGCAAACAAGTCATCCATTTTTATGTGCTGCGCACAGACGGGTGGATAGACTTCCCTACGTTTGGTTGGTTGGCCTTTGTTCACTGCTCTATATAATTGCAGTTCGTTCTGGATGTTGGTTGCTCTCTCAGTTCTTGTTCAATTCACTTCTGCTATAAAAATTGATATTTGTAGGAGAGAAGATTTTTCATGCTCTACTGACTAAGCTAACAAAGCTTGGGATTATTTAAAATAATTACATACAGAATGAGTTTAAGGGTTTAAAAATACAACATTTCAGCATTTAATTTTTTTTAGTACTAGATGGTCCCAACCCAAGGGGGGGATTCATCGATGTTTTTTTAGTAACATTTCAGCATTTAATAAAGTATCTAGATTATCATTATTTTAAGAATAAATCTAAATAGATGGGTAAAAGTTACTATATTATATAAATTGCTTATAATTCTTTTGCACAAAAATTATTATTTTAATTGCATAGTTATAAGTTTTTACCAGATTAATCAATCCTATATAATGCTTATGCAAAACTAAACATATGAATATTGTTTATAGGTACTATTAATTATAATAGTATTGTCATGACCAAAGAATCTATTTTTAACCAGCAAATTTTTTATTTTAGGAAAATTAAACTAGTGATTAATGCTTTTCTTTCCCATAACAATCACTTTAGTTACTACAATTTAATTTGAACAGCAATTTTGATAATCACACAGGATAGATGAGCGACTTTGATAATAAATATAATACAAACTGGGAGAGCGTCACATCAAGTGGTGCGTTAAATGGTGCACCCAAGGGCAAGAAACGCCCTGGAGGGGGACCAGGAACTCAATCCGCCAAGAAACCACAAACTCAGACACCATCCGGGTTTATGATGTTTACTATAAAACAAGATCAGTACATGTACATCCAATGCAACCAACCCTTTCAAAGGTGGAACACAGGCTCTGATCTTCCTTAGGGATGAGTCCCCAACCCTGTGGGAGAAAACATGCGAGGCAGAGCCCTCCCTTTTCCCCCACACGGTATATGTCACCACCAACAACATGGGCCATGGCTGGATCAATATTGGTTTTGAAACAGCTGATGAAGCCAATGCCGGAGCAAAAGTCTGCATCAAAATGCCCTCCCCGAGGGCAAAAATATAGTGTGCACCGCGTGTACCAGATAGAACAAAGTGAAAACTTTGTTCATTTCATTTTGACTCGCTCCCTACCAACCTTCCTCATAAGGTAATTGAGGAGGAGCTCCACAAAGGCCTCATAGCCTATGGAGAGATTATGAAACTCGAATTACAAAGATTTCGCCTAATGCCCACCCTGTGCACAGGCAAAGCTATCGCCATGATCAACCCGTTCCCTGAAGTAGAAGATGACTTATCAAGAATCTCCCACACAGCAGAGTTTCACTTTGCAGATGGGGACAGTCATCCGCATTCTGAGTTACACCAGAACGTGCACCACCTATATGCAACCAATGCAGTTCATTAGGACACAAGGAACACGCATGCCCCATGAAGGAGGGCTTAATGGAAGCAGATTACTGTGAGGAAGCCATGGATGAAAGTAACAAAAACTTCGCCAGAATGACTGATGGTCACCACCCATTCTGCTGGGGTGAAGATGGACTTTACTCCATCGTAGACCCAGCTACAAAAAACAACACAAAGCGGCACAAAAAGCCTGCGATCAGGAAGCGGCTGAAGCAGCGGCACACGCGGAATCATCCATTGACCCCAGAAAAATTTGGGAGGACATTATAGATATACACTGAGCCACCCAATCAGAACAATATGCCCAGGTTGAATATTTTCACAGCAACTCAACTGAGTCACCAAGCGACATCAATCATGCACACATTGAGGAACAAATTAGCTGCAATATGGATAAAGATGCGATGCACATTTCTCTAAATTTGAACCCCAAAATTACAGAACCCAATCTGCACTCCGCATTGAACCATCACGAGACATGTGCGGGAAAGGATAGTGCAAATCAAAAAAACCGCAATTCCCATGAAAAATGGGTCAGATCAAGGGAACTGACAATATCACTGAAAGAGTTGGACTGCAGATGTGGAGCATGGCCAAAATAAGCCATGGTGGGATAAGGACAGAGGGTCCTCCCAACTGCTCCTGAGGCGCCGTGGGCACCTCAGTGTCAATAGGGACGCTAAACATCATGGGAGCCAGGGATCAAATGTACCAAGCCAAAAAGCTGGATTTCCTGAAAAAACCCCTTGTAGACATCTTGGCCATCCAAGAAACCCACTGTTTACAAGGGGAAGAAGGATCCTGGTCAGCCAGGGTCTCACCATTACAATCAGTATGGACGTCCCACTGTGGGGTGATAATCCGAAATAAAAAAATAGAAAATTACAAATTCATCTTCATACCTTCACAGTCATGTCTTGGTAGCAACGATCACATGCCAAGAGGAAACAATCTCAATATCATGCATCTATGCACCGTGCACCGCAAACAAGAGAAAACAATACTTGAAACTGTTAAAACTCTCACCCTCCCACCAGATACTATCCTGTTGGGAGACTTTAACTGCTGGGATAACCCCAACATGGACCAATGGCCTAACCCCAGGGGATACCCACCGGGGCACATCAAATTCTGCACAATGAAGGCATCCCTTGGCCTACAGAATGCCCTCCCCCCAGTTCACCACTCCTTCCCACCATGACATGGACTAACATATGCAAGGGAGCGCTCATATCAATGAGCCGCATTGATCACATTCTCATCCCACAATCCCAACGATCAAGATTTTCCAAATTTACAACAAAAAAAGTCAATTTCTCTGACCACTGACTTGTTACAGTGCAGATATCGCCAGCCCAAACCCACGCATAGGTGTCACCTTGGAGAAAGCTTCACCTGGAAAACATAAAATTACCCAAAACATCTGACTGGGTCAAACATGAGGCTACAAACCCAGAATTCACAGCCCCATTCACCTCAGACCCCATCATAACATGGGAAAATTTTAAAAAGAAACTAATCAACAAAACCTGACATCTCACATCACATAAGTACACCACTGACACAGCCACAATCAAGCGTACCTTGGCGGAACTGAACCACCTTGAGCTATATACCCTGAGATCTGGCTATAGCCCCAACTGGGGACTCAAATGGGCGGAAATATCCGCCCAGCTAAACACCCTCATCTTTGAGCACCAACACAGAATCAAAGTATCAAACAAAGGTAAGTTCATAAAGGAAGGTAAAATATATTTGACATATTTCTTCCACCAATTCCACTCCCGTGGCAACCAGCCTGCGTGCACACAGTCCGCAAGACTGATGGCACCATAGCAACTGACCCTGAGGAGAGTCAAGGCGGAAGTACACCATTATTACACTGAATTATACCACAATATGTTGACAGACCCACAAAAAATCAAAAAGTTTATACAAAATTCTGGGGTACAAAGCACACCGCCAAATTACAATATTCTAAACCTTATTACACAGGAGGAGCTTTGGGATAAAATCCGCGGTGCACCACATAGGAAATGCCCAGGTCCTGATTGAATACCCTATGAATTTTAAAAAAAATATTTTCAACAAATTGTCCCCCTCCTATTGGCGTCTATGAACCAGTGCTTACTGGAAACACGCCTCCTATCTGGTGGCCATGAATCATATGTCATAACCTTATATAAAAGGGGTGCCAAATTTGACCTGGCAACTGGCGTCCAAGTGCACTATCTAATACTGAGACAAAAATTCTAACAAAAATTTTAGCAGCCAGATTAGGCGCAATTGCCTCTGACATCCTGTCACCCAACCAGTTTGGGTTTATACTAGGGCGCTCAATCTGGAACAACATACACCCTGTTGCAAACATATGTCAGTCCAAAGCAACTGGAGCCCTAGTCTTCTTAGACCAGGAAAAGGCATATGACCGCGTTAACTGGCCATACCTAAAAAAATGCCTACACGCTTTCAAACTCCCACTCAGATTCATAAACTGGGAGATGCTCCTCACAGAATCTGCAACCATGGCTGTATGCGGCCCTGGCTTCCTAACTAACAAGATCACACCACACAGAGGGCTCAAACAAGGGGACCCCCTCAGCCCACTGCTGTATAATTTCGGTTTTGACCCACTCCTCCGCGTAACTGACTCACGCCTCATGGGCATAACTGCACAAGGACAGCCAACAGCCAAGATACTGGCCTGTGCGGATGACTGCGTGGAAGGTATAGCTAACAATGATGATGCCTGACAGCTGGAACGCACCCTAGAGGAATAATCCATGGTGAGCAACGCATCGCTCAACAAAAGGAAAACAGAAATCATTCTCTTAGGCAAGTACACTAACAACTGGGCTACAACACCAGAACCTCATACCCCCATACAAAGGAAAAACCCACTAATCTTACCCTTTGCATCACCTCCCACCACTACTCCTGTCCGCCACCTTGGGATATGGTTGGAAACAGGGGGATATACCAATGAGACAATGGAAAGAAACTTGCTACAACGGATATCCTCCCGCGTCACCTCCCTCAAAAAAGATCCCCAGGACTAACGGGGCAAGTAACAGTTGCTAACTCACTCATCCTCCCAATTTTATGGTACCCTGCCCATGCGATCGCCTTCTCACCAACCTTCATAACTTCAATCCGCGCGCTCATCCAGGGATTGCTATGGCCCAGCTCACCCTCCCATATGGATGGAAACACTCTTTGGCCCAGGCTCAAGCGGAGGCATGGGAATGATAGATTTTGAGAGCCACGCCAACCGCATCCTGGGAACCTGGATAAAGGAAGTCCTTGCCCCAAACTCTCACAACATTACTGGTCCCAGGCAGCGAGGACTAACTTCGCACAGGCGCTCAATTTAACCAACTCACATAGCCCACCCAGACTACTATCATACCTTGCTAAACACCCTACCACAATGGGTCCGCATGGAACCTCCCCTCACTTCAAATGCATCCTCCAAACCATCCGCCGCATGGGATGGACTGTAGAGAACACAGGCACTGTGCAGGGAAGGGGACGACCTAGCCCCACTTCAGATTAGAAATCCAGAAAACCACCTCCAGAAAGACTTGCTTGCTACAACCCTAACCATTGCTAGAATCGAATACCTAGATGTGTTGGACATTCCCTACAACTTAACCACTAGAAGGCAGTGTGGAAAAAGACTCACCACCCACTCCTACAGCCAAGAATAAGAGCCAACGCCTGGCGCTGTCTGAGAAGGACCTATAGGACGGCGGACCGCTCCAATTCCCTCCACACAACCTGCGCAGTATTTGGAAAAGGACTCCCTACATCACCACCTAGAAACATGCCCCTCATCAAAAGCCATTTGGAAGGAAGTCGCGCGCCTGCTTAAGATCCAAATCAAGCAGGAATTTTCTATATCAAAGAGCCTCCTGGCGCTTCAGATCAAGTCACCAATCCCATCTACCCTCCGTTCTCTAATGATACCCATTGCAATGTGGACAATCCAAGCCATTGCCTTAGATGCGTTCAGGGGCACAGTCCCAACCATTCATGGGGTTATCAACAGGTTCTACGTCCACTTATTGGAGCACTTCCAATCCTGGCTCTATGGATATATGAGGCCAAGGCAACAGGCGCTCATAGAATCGTGGTTCCTACTCTGGTTCCTACACACAGAACCCTTCCTTCACACCTGCTCCATAGTGGGGGAAACCCCCTCGGAGTAGTGCACCAACCCCCCATACCTGGCAGTCCCGCTGGCAACAGGGGTAACTTGAGTATCCCAGGATGCCCAATTTTTATCTTTGTTCATTTTACAAACTTATTTGGTAATGCCCGTCCCCTGGTCAGCTTGCCTCAGTTTAATAAACTAATGATTAATCAAATAAGCATCTTTTATTGATATTTTATTAACGCTTTATTTTTTAGAGTATAATTAACTTATACCATTATGTATTCTTTGTTTTATCTGATTTGTCTCTAAACTTTGCAATCATAGCATATAATAGTTACTGGAAAAATAAAGTTTACATATATAATAACACTATAATTTATATGAATGCTAATCTTTCAAACAAAATAAAGAAAAGAACAGCATGTATGACTTTAGATATAAAACTAGAAAAGTAAAACCACATAATTCTAGAGCTTATCTATGCCAAAGCAAGCTAAAAATCTATGTGCATTATTATTTAAAATCAATGCTTGCATGATATTATGCATAAAATAAAAACTCATATAATATCGCTATAAATAAAGATTAAGCAGATTTTGAAATGATGCCAGGAAGATATAAGAAGCCTTGAGTGAATGTGGAAATTTATTGGTAACATTATTTTAAGTGCAACTACAGATTATCAAAGCATAAATTTTAAAAAAATACATATCTTATAATATAAGAACAAACTTTGATGCATAAAGACTATAGACTCATATACAAATAATCTCTTAAATAATTTCTATAAATATGACCTGTAACAATTTAGTAATCTTACCTTAAAATTTAATCATTAGTTTTATAAGTATACATAAAAAATTCTGCACTTATTACTTCTTATTTCTAGATTATGGTATATAAACAATTACAAGTCCAATCATGTAGCAAAATGTATCAGTTCAAAGTAAGGACAAAAAATGGATAAAATTGACTAAAAGACTCTGGCCAATTCTTGGTGGAGCCCTTTGAATTGGGGCAATAAATTTACAAATATTACTCTGATAAATACTACAAGTTTGGGCAGTCAGATTGCACCAAATTGTCAGCCAAATATGTGGAGTTCATTGAAGGCTTCTTCCCCAGCCTCTTCTAGTTTATCACACCCTACACCGTGAAAACTGGCCCCTTTTATAGGGTCAGAGGGGGTCCAAATAAGTGAGAAAATCTTTCAGCCCTTTGATTAGGTCAAATATAAAACATTATCTAGTGGACTAGTCCTTCCTGCTCCCAACCCTCAATCAGCCATTCCATACAAATGAGGTAAGTTTGAGATATTGATAGGTTGACCACTCAAACTTGTCAGACATTTTCCCTCCTAGCTGCAAAATAAGAATGTGTTGGGTCAAAATCAGCTGAAATGGGAAATGTCAGCCATTTGCAATTTAATGATTTTAATATGAATGATTTAAGTGATACTAATGATGATAACAGCCAAAAGACACTGACCAATTTTCAGTGGAACCCCACAAATTGGGGTAACCCGATTTTGAATGCTACATGGGCAAAAAAAATACCAAATTGAGCAGTAATATTACTCCAACCACATGGCGGACCCTGGGGCATCCATCAGAAGGTACTCTCCCAGCCACAACCAGGTTCCTTCAAGCAACTACATGAGGACCACCCTCTTTTATAGGCGTGGCAGGGGTCCCTAAGGTATAATTTTCTCTGATGGGAAATTGCTGAAGTATATTAAAACGTTACCTCATGGGTATGTATTGCCATCTGTTATTCCCCATCTGTCATTCAGCCCATGGAAGCGAGTATTCCAAGCTTCACTAGGCTGAATGTGTATATTTCCATATTTGGATGGCAACAAGCCATTCCAAACTTATTCTTAAATCCCTTTGGCCCTCAATACAGTTTAAATACTGATTGGTCAGATCTTGAGGGGGATCATTTTCCTTTATTTCCCCACGCTGTTAATAAAAAATCATAAGCCCAAAGTTTTTTCTAGTGCTTATTTTTTAATATTAAAAAACCTTTGTAGGATCCATCAGTTTAATCTCCAGTGAGCACAGATAAGCTGGATTCCTACAATATTACCTAATTTGGACTTTACTAAGCAATCCTATATTTGAGCCTTGGCATATTAAATACTACTATCAACTTATTGAGAGGGTTCACTTTTATCCTCTTTCCAGAACTCAATAAATTAAAAAAACCATTTTTTAGTTTTATTAGAGTTTTATTATTTTTTACTATGAGTGGTGAAGAAAATTCCCTGTATTAAATTGCTGGAGTTTAGGAGCAAACACACCAGCAAGCATCCTTAAAACTTAAAATCCAACAGTATATGCCAGAAATAATAAATTTGTATGAATAGAATACACTAACAGTTATTTGTTTATCTGAGGCTTTCCTTAATAAATCTAAAGCCAAAAAAACTGTCCCTTGAAATTGATAGATATGATTTAGAAATTTGATAGCTATAATTTTTGACAAAAGGTGCCCAACTAAAGTTCTATATTGTTGAGTCTAAGTATTTATATTACATTTATATGAAACAATTATATTTAACAAACTAAGTAAACAAAGATGTAAATTAAGTAGGATTGATTATTATATAGCTTTAAATTTTCATGGATTTAAAAATTTTTATAGATCTTTTAGGTATTTAAGAAATATGTATTATAATTGTATCTACAATTAGAGGTTTTTTGAGATGCATATATCACCTGAAAAGCTAAGATGGCTAGACTTTAAGGAGTAAAATTTTATTGGCATTGTATCAATCCAGGGCAAATTATAAATTTATCTAATTAATTTATAAAAGTTAACAATGTATTGTTTTTATTAAATATGTCAATTGAACTTCTTTATGACCATATGAGCTAAAACGTTCTGGACTTCAGAGCAATATTATTACCTTAAATTTAGAAATTTTTTATAGTAGCTATAAAATTTGTAGTAACAGGATGTTTGAATTATTGAGTCACCAAAGTTTGTCCCTAATTATATGTTTTCTTATAAAATTAATTTATTTTTAAATATTTTGTCCAAATATAAGCGTCAGTGACATTTTAAGGTCAAAAAACACCAGACATTGTGCAAACATCATATGTGGTATTAACAATAGCAATATTAAAAACCTATAGTAGAACATAGGTGCTGAGCAATTTTGCCTGTAGGTAAAATGACTCCCTTTGACCTTTGTAGGCTTCCATTTTACATTGCTTGATAGTGCTGTGCCCAAGAAGACCAACAGTCAATAATATTACCAATCCAAGACTCACAACAAGTATTTTATTTATCTTTATGGGTGCCAAGTCGCACTTAGGTCCTGTCAACAAGTGTATCCTTTCTAAGGTAAGATCAGCAAAATGACGTATTGATGTTGAAATATTTCAAAGAGATATAGATAGAATGAAGTAACTTCATTTTAGTATATAATAGTGTTTTTAAATATTATATACAACAATTTAAAACCAATAAGGTAAACGTTTAATAAAATTACTGGAAAGGAGATCTGTTTGGGAGGCTCTTAGTCATGCAATGCATCCAAAATTTTTTGTAGAATAACTTTATAGGTAAAAAATATGCTAAATGAAGAAAATTGGATGAGAGTTGGTATCACATAGGCCAATAATTAGGAAAATCCTTGATTATTACCCTTTTGAGAGTACAACTCAATTTACAGCTACATTTTTATCCTTTTGTTGTGATCACCTGACATTTTATTGATGCTTTTCTTCAGCTGATTAGGAATTCATCTTGGGGTATTTTGGCCCCCAAGTT
This sequence comes from Massospora cicadina, assembly GCA_022478985.1. Classification (NCBI taxonomy): domain Eukaryota; kingdom Fungi; phylum Entomophthoromycota; class Entomophthoromycetes; order Entomophthorales; family Entomophthoraceae; genus Massospora; species Massospora cicadina. The sequence goes on along the minus strand of JAKSZP010003108.1, from coordinate 20,687 downwards.
AGTCCAATGGATAATTTCTATAGTATCAAGCTGAGACTTACCAACTATCTTTTCCTATATAGTTAACTAATGAGAATTCTTTAACCTCCTTTTCAGGTCTAGTCGTTGATTATCTTGTGGGACTCAATTAGTTAATACTCTTCCTATCAAGTCTGATACTTTGGTATCTGACATCACCTCATTGCATAAAATTTTTGACAGGGGTTACTGACATATGAATTGGCTTATGTATGCAGTTGATAGTTACTTTAGTACAAAAGACTTTATTGAGCTATTATATCCACGTTTGTATGTTATAGCGCATGGCCCATTCCATATGGAATCCAATTTTACTCTTCAAGCACTACATAGTTGCGATATTGCAAACCTAAACCTAAAAGCTCAAAAGAAGGTAAAGATTGGCAGGATGAATTTACTGGTTGCCTTTTCTTGTAACTGTTAGGGCTAGACTAACAATGCCTCCAAGTTAAGTTGTATAATCTTTTGACTAATTTTATTAGCACATTTTCAGGCTCTTTGATATTATCACTAGAAGCTTTTCAGGCTAATATGTCTGTGGTGACAGGTTCTTTTATGTATAATGCCCTGCAGGTTGACATTTTGATGATGAAATGAAAACTTATCCTGTAAGCTGTAATGAACAGAGTTAATCCGTTTGTTGCATTTTGATTTGGGTTAAGATTTTCAAATCTGAGTCAATTTGATTAAAAGAAATTTGGTGTTTGTCAGGTATGAGCACTAGGTTGTGTCTCACCTGAATTATTGATTAGGCTCTTGTGAGCCTATTTAATGGATTGGGTGAGGCCCTGGAAGGGCGACCTTGAAGGTCAATACTGCACAGTTCCAAACTTTGTATATTATTATCTCTCTCAATACACTCATGCATGGGTTTCACTGGTGGCCTTGAGGACACCCTTACCTTTTCTTACCTGATGATCTGCAACGCAACAAGTTTTTGTTGCATTAACAAAAACTAAGGTTTTTGGGTCCCACTCCTCCAATTACTCTGTCTTTTTACTTGTTACGTTCTTTGCATCAGATTATTAGGATCCTGGATGTCTGCAACTCTTTATTTGATAATAATAAAATTAAGTTTTTTCTGGGGTTTTCATCATTGCTTACTATTTTCATCTTTGTCTCACTTCAAATTTCCTTAATTCCAAGGGTTACTACCTCAAGTCAGCTCACACTGGACATTTTATGTCAATTGCATCAAACCTAAGGTAAGATGGTGATTATAAACTGGGACGTTTCAGTAAGTCCCAGGGAACGTCCCCTGTGCATTGATTGGACCTTTTCCCATTCCAAAGTAAAATGTATAAAATAGGGTAACTGTACCCCTCATTACCCAGGGCGACCTCGCCCACATGGTAGATAAGTTCTGGGTAACAGCCCTTCCACTTCGGATCCCTCCCCCAGCGTCCACACTCACCTCAGCAGAATTAGTTCATTTAATTAGGGAAATCTATGCTGAGATTACCAAAATGAAATCTATTGGTCCAAAATTAAGTGGGAATCAGTCCAATGTTCAGATTCCATGAAGTTGAAAAGGGATGAAGACTGATTCATGGTCCAGAATCACCAACGGTTTTGATTTGGCTAACACTATGATCATAAAAGTCAAACCCCTCCCAAAATCATTGGGTATCATCCCTGATGGGCAGGTAATACCATCAGACTCTATCGACAAGGGTTCAAAGCTCCCTTCCAGCAAATTGGGTGTTGCAACCAATGCAACACATTTGACCAAAAAATGGCCCAGAAACTGGGCATGGGCGGGTTGGGCATCCCAAACCCATTACCAACCAATTGGTACCACCCCTACATGGGGTGGCCTTGGGGGATTCCTGCTGCTCATTGGGCCAAATGCCATCATGCCAACTGTCAGAAACATAGCTGAGCCTTGGTTTGGACGTTCAAGGTTGAACTGACAGTGACTTGGCCTGCCACCAAATTCTTCTATATTGGTTCCCAGTGAACTTATCAACCCTATTCCCAAATAATTCGCTGGCTAGGTCAAAATTGAGGTTCTCAATCCTGGCTTGTCCCTGCATCAATTGACTACTATTCAATCAGTTGCATCACACTGAGAAAATTGTTGGTCAATTTTCTTCACTTTACTTTGCAATAAAATTTTGCCTCAAAAACAATCAATTTTGATTTTCTTGATTCCCTTCTGGATGCATTCCCAATGGCTTTTCCCTGGTGGCCCATTGGTCCATATACTGGATGGGCTCTACTGGTAATCATGGTCACTATGGCCCCCACTATCATAGACTGGATTCAGCGAGCAAGATACTTCTGACTATTTAACCATGCTGTTATGAACTTTCGTCAACAATATAATGGGATCTTGTGGACTTACTTCCACCATCTTCAAGCAAGGATCCTCCCCTTGTCTCCCCAGTTGAATTAACCCCGCCTACCGGTGACCTTAATGAAAGCATACCTGTGGTACCACCCCTGCAGTAAGACCTCCAGGGTTTGAGGCGGCCTCAATTTAGTTCATTCTTGAGACGATATTCACTATCATCTTACACCAACGATTTATCATTTCCCAATGCCTGGCTCCATATAACGTCGTTTGTGCAGCAATGCCTCTGGCATTCTGGCTTACTTTTTTGTGCTTACGCATCCCAACTGGCAGGCTGATCTAAACTTATTCTGCCATTTCCATGGAAGTTTCTGAACGTTAAATAAGCCATCAAAGCACTTGTGAGATATTATTCCCAAAGTAATGGATTGGTAGCAGCCATCTTTTGCAATATCAAAACTAAAATTCCATTCACTCTTTCTACACACTCATTAAATAGGAGGTTATAAGAGGATAAAAATTGTTGAAGTTTCCACGCTTGTGGCTAAGACGTTCACAACTTTTACTGTAGAGTTTTCCCAGCATTTTATAGCAATACATATGGGCATCCATTCCTAGTAAGTATATATGAACCTAGCGGTAACCTTAACAATCTACAAGGAAATGGTTTTTTTCAACCCACTTTGAGAAATGATCAATTCCTATAAGGATAGCAATCTCATTCTGTGATTTGGGCAGTGAACCTGATACATATAAAAAGATGGTATGAAACAGCTGCTGAGGGGGCATGGGCTGATTTCTGTACTTAACCTTTTGTGATGCGTTTGTCTCTGACAAGTTATACAGGCACATAAAATTTCAACTGCATAGTTTCAGTGTTCCTCACCAATAATATTTACTCTTGATACATTCATAGGTTTTTTGTTCGTCATTGTCCTAAGGTACTGTGGGCTTCCAAAGAAAATGGTACCCATTCTAAAGGTTGCAAGTAAGGTAACCAAGCTATTCTAGCTTATTTGTATAATAAATCACAAAATAATATTTGTGTTTTGTAAGTGTCTTTTCACCATTTCACGAAATTTTTCATCCTTATCATACCAAGAGTTCAACTCCATGAGTAGGTTGTGTAGCAATTTAGCTTCAATGTTATATAGTTGTAAAAAGGAAATCAGGTCACTCTATCTATGTTCTAGTGCTTTTTTAAGGCTTGATAATGATGTTCATGTCAAAGTGCTGAATTTTGAGAGCCCACATAGCTAGTCTTCCCATCAGATTCCTCATATTTCACAACCCCTTCAAAGAAGCTTGGTATGTAACAACTATAAAGTCTGTACCATACAAAAAAGGCTGAAAGTGTTAAACCGCAAAGTAGAACTTCTAATATTCTTTCTCTGTGACACTGTGATTGTGCTCAGCTTTTGAGAACATCTCGTTGTAATATGACACTAGGTGGTCAACACCTTAATCATTCAGTTGCAAGAGTATGGCTCCTAGCGCTAAATCTGAGGCATCTTTAAAAATATGAGACTTTCCATATTTTAAAGGTCTCAGAATTGCTCTTCTTTTAGATAAATACTTCATTGTCTAAATACGGTTTGCTGCTTTACTCCCCATATGAAAGGTGTTTTTTTAGTAAGCAACCGAACAAGAAGTCCAGCAAGTTGATTGAGATTAGAGATAACTTAGTGATACTATCCCATAACTCCAAGAAATAACTGTATATCTCTGAGACTCTTTGGCTAAGGAACCTTGGAGATCGCTTCAATTTTATTGTACAAGGGTTGAATTCCTTCCCACAATATGGCATGTCCTAAGAATTTTATTTCCTGTTGTAATAAGGTCCACTTCGCAAACCTCAGCTTAATATTGTTCTCTCATAGTCGTTGAAAAGCTGGTTTGAGGTGATCCAGAAGATTGATAAAGGTTTTGAGAATACCGTTATGTCTTCTAGATAGATAATCATGCAGCTCAGTTTAAGATCTTGCATGATATAATCCTCTATCTGCTGAAATGAGGTGGGCACAATGCATAATCTCTGTGGTACCTGGGTATGTTAAAATAATCTTTCCATGTGTTGAGATCACTTTTCATGGTCTTCTAGCGTTTAATCCATCTGCTAGTAGCCAATGGGGAGGTCCATATCAGAGAAGAAATTTGAGACAGAGAGTCATGCCAGAGCATCATCAATTTGTAAAATTGTAAAGATGTCCTTCTTTATAAGGAACTTTAGCTTCCTGAAATCCATCACTATACTATGCCATCATTTTTCTTCTTTATTAGTATCAGTGGGGCGATTGTGGACTCTTGGAGGGCATAAGTAAGTCAGAATTGAATAGTTTCTTGAGCTCAGTATTCATGTATTGATCCTTTACCTTTACATTCCTATAAGGTTTCAATTATGAAGATGTTGAGTCTCCTACGTCAATGCTGTTGTAATTGGTTTGATCAACCTTATGTGATATTATATACATTTAATTCCATAGTTATCTAATATGTAGACGATGTATTCATTTTATCAAAAGTATTTATCTAGGATTGTGGCCCATGCTTTTATATTTAGGTCCTAATGTATTGGTTTACAATTTATCAAAAACCTAGATCCCCGCTGACACTGTCTCATTCCCTTATTTATAGACCACTTATGCAATGACCTTAATTACTTTAGTGCCTCATATTTTATTTCAGTGTAATATGCTATTTTGCCCCACGTCAGCATTAGAACATCAATAGATTGGTTTCTCTTATAAATTTTATGTCAATCCACAAATAATTTGATTATATCTGGTGTATTGCAACATTTTATGAGATTCCATGAGCCCTAGTTATTCAACTTCTAGCCCAATTTAATTTTGGAATTTTAACACCTTTCCAGCTTCCCAGGTTGGATAGTCTGTTGGTTTGCTAGATATTAAGTCCAACTAGCAAATGGATTGGATATTAGTTGATTTCGATATAAGTTTAATAATGTCAGCGGATTTTTGGGTAAATCGCCAGTTTTAATCAGTTGGGGTGATCTGTGAAAATAATTAAAATCTAGTTACCATAGTTGCTGATGAAATTGAACATATTATAGTTGAGATCAGTGTATCCCCCATTAGGTTGGGACCACCTAGTGCTAAAAAAGAGACATGTGATAGTTGATTTTTTATTAACTATTAGATGAAATGATTGGTATGAGTTGGGTTTTATCACGGATTGATTGAAAATTTATGTAGGAGTTGTGAGGTGAGTGATGCCACCTGCAACTAATGAAAAAATAAGTTGGTTAACAACCTGCTATGATAGGTAAAAAGTGTCATTACTAAGCATGTTGCTATCCAAATGTAATTGGTTCACTGTGATTGAGCGGAAACATTAGGACACGTTTTCTTGTTCTTTCTGTTTTTTGGTTCTGGGATGTCTAATAAAGTAATCCTTAGCCATATGGATAAAACCATCGTTGGAAGAGACCTTGAGGGAAATTAATGGCAACGGCTGCCATTTCCTTACTGAGGTGCCAACCAAGTAGTGGGCGCCAAATTCCCCTATAAAATCCCCATTATTTTATAATAACAAAGCAGATCATATTTTGATAATATAGGCTCAAAGGTAGTAAAATCTTATTCAGGTCTCACCCATACTGAGGTTGATACAGGTGTTAAGAAATTAATTGACAAGGTTAACAAAGATTATTGTATGGCAGGTAGCCATGGCAAACATAAGCTTATGTCTCCAATACCTTAAAGTGTTGGAGAAATCACTGGGATGTAAGAGGTTACCTAATTAAATTTAATATCAACTATAAAGAAGATTGGCTACTAACTGTTGTCAATTTTAGCACTTCTTAATCTCTTGCATCAGACCATCCTGATAGTGTAGTAATGTATTTGATTGAAGGGGAATTGACTAAAGAGAAGATGACTGGCTAACTATTGTCACACAGTAGCACTTTTTTTACAACGAGTTTCTTTAATTTATATCATTTTTTTCTATACCCTTCATATTGTATAACAAAAGATCATAATTTCAGTTTAAATTCTTTTTTTCTTCAGTTTATTATTGTTGTAGTACAATAAATGGTGACTCCTTTGTGTGATAAGGAAGAAGGATCGAATATCCTTAGATGAGAAACAGACCTTTAAAGTAGATCTCTGCTAACTCAGCATATCGAGAACTAAGGCCAGGAACCTCTTAGTTTATAATAGAATAATTTCTACTGGAAGAGAATGAAGCCCTAATTGTCAGTATAATCAGCATTTAGTGGAATACTCCAAGTTTAGCGTTGGACCACATCTGAAGATGGTTTATTTTATTCAGCTATGGGTAATAGTCTCCATACTATTTATCACCCATCTATCAATATCAATCAAGGCAAATCATGCACATAACTGAAACTGGCTAGTTAACTTCTGGAAATGACTGCAAGTTAACCAGATCTTAACAATTAATGCGCACTACAGGGGATAGGTGAGTAATATAAGCCAATCCACAATGTCATATAAGAATGAATGAAGAAAGTATGGACGAAATTGACAGCTGCCAATAAGAGCACTTTAGATTCAGACAATCATAGAGAATTTGCCGCTCTAGTGGAGAGATGTAATAAGATCAAAAGAAGGATTAAAAGAAGCTTCAAAAGCTCAGCAACATTCTACTTGGAAACATAACTTCTCTAAAGAAGAAGGAAGGAGAGCTGATTAGATAAGTTTTGTTCCTGAAAATGTAATGCAAAGCAGATTGCGTTTGATTGCACTCACTCAGCTCAGACATAGAACATATAGTGAAACAAGATGAAGAACTGAAACCAGAGATATGAATGTGAACACTATGCAATGAACGACGCCAAAGAAAATACTCCAAGAACTCCAGTTGGGAAGTTGGCTACTTATAGAAATATGCTGACTGTGTTTTCAACCATTTTGGAGATGACCTGAGATTAGTCCTCTTGTCAGTTGAATTGCTGAGCAACAAGTTGCAGCTAGAGAAAGATTGAGTTATTCAAAATCTACGCCTAAACTACCTAATTTATATCTAGACAAAGCCCCTGCGTTATTCCAGATATTTGTAATGAATATGCTTAGTGTGGCAATAGACAAAAAGCTTTGCCAGTCATGAACTTCTTGGATAATGACTGTCAGAACTTGGTGTTGCCTCATCTTGAGGGAGACAGCTGGTCCTATTCTGAGGCCAAAGCTGCAATAATGAAGGAGTTGAAAAGCCCCTTGTATATACCAGAACACAAGTAAGAATTCATGGGGATCAATTCCTGAAGGACGAAAACTTACAAATTCCTCTAACCAATTCTATCAGGTATTGCAGAATTTGATTAAAGAAATGATATTGACCAGCTTTGACACACTGATTGTGTTACAGTTGGCTCTACAGACTTTTTGTGATTTGTATCAAATGATGTCTTCCACGCTTGTCACCAAGATAACCATTTCACAAATGGTATATCAATTGAAGATGTTAGGCGCCACATTTGAGGACCCTACTTGAGGCTACAAGCCTAACTTATCAAGGATTTAAGCACTAATAATTTCACTGAACCCGCTAAGGAATTGCCCTTTGAGCAGTGCTGAAAAATAAACCTGAGGGTCGAAAACAGACAGACAAGAGCAATATGCATTCTCACCAGTGCGTAAGGAAGGGCCACTTCACTGCCCAGTGCTTCAGCAAAAATCCCAAGAAGCAGATTAATGTGTTGAAGGCTAAGGAAGCCAAACCTGCACAAGAGTCGGGAAAAGGGCCTTCATACTAGACGTGAAACATTCTAAAGATGCAGTTAAAACTGTTACTCCTAATATCATGAATGAAGACATTGACATAAGTGATCTGTTTTAGAAGACAATGCACTGGACCAGATTTATCTAGTGGTCAACCTAGATGTTGATGCTATGACCAGATCTGGAGCGAAGGGGATCAACCCCAAAATAACTAAGGAGGTCGCTCACCCATATTCACACCAACTAGTGGACAAGATCTGATCTTCGGAGAATCCAAATAAACTGGATGATATCAAATTACATAAAGTGACCCCATCAATTCACTTAAGCGCAATTAAGGAATTATTCCTGATTTTTAAGTGCAAATTATTCACACCCTCAATTTGATAAATAAGGCCACTATAAACTCAGTAAAAACTATTTTACAATATTCTGATTGTATGTACACATATATAATGGTCAATTGAGTACAGGTGTGACAATTATTGACAGCAGGGTGTCAAAAAAATTTTGTATTGACCAAGTTATTGAAGAAAATGAAAATTTTGCCCTATTTAAAGCACAAGAAAGAATATGGGACAACTGGGCCTGATACTACTATCTCCTGTGTAGCATATAGCGAACTGCCACTTAGATTTGGATCCTTGGTGGTATCCACTCCAGCTATTCTTTTCCCAACCAAAACTAAGACATTCTAATTGTGACCAAGCTCTTAAGGAAGTACAAAGTCAAATGCAACTTTGAGGACAATATACTGACCATCTTGGGTCAAATGATGCTTCTGGTCTACCAACAAAATGGTGGAATTCCGCTTAGCAAGAGGGACAAATTTATCAATCTGATATATAGCAATGACATTATACTGATCCAATATCAACTAGTTGGATGAAAGCGGAGAGAAAACATGATAAAGATCCTGGAAAAGTGAGGAATTCCCATTATGAATAAAAATGTCAAACATCATACCACTGGGATCTCAGATCATAGTCAATTGGGATTAATTTTGATAAACCTGAGCAATAATATAAAGAGGTTGGTAGTCCATGGAAGAAATCCAGAGTAAAGCTCTCAGTGGCTCCTAAAAAGGTTATGCCAGGCCATGGAGAAATATGAGTTCTCCTTCCAAATCTGAGCAAAAAATCAATGAAGCTTAAAAATAAAATTGTTGCAATAAATCATCTTCTCTCAATGGCAGAATTGAGAAAATTCCATGATTTTGGAACCCTTACCGAGATAAGATTGTCAATAGGGGTTGTTAAGAGTAGCATATTAATGGTCAACCAAGAGCAACTCACTGATCTAACGGAAAGACAGTAGGAGGAAGCGTTTAAATTACTAAGGATGTATTGTGAATCTTTTCCCAGGATGTTTAAACTTGGGATGTGCAAAAAACGTAATCCATAATGTTGACACTGGGGAAAATTTACTAATATGAATGAGGCTAATCTGATGGTCAAAAGCAGCTGAGGCGGTAGTGGAAGAAAAAAATAAGCAAACTAGTGGAGCACGGGCTCCTAGTTCTTTATTAGGCCCCTGGGAAAGCCCAATCTTAATTCTGAAGAAGAAAGATGGCTCTAATTAAATTTTGATGGACTACAAGAGACTGAACAAGATAACAAAGAAGTATTTATATCCATTACCACAAATTGACAATGTGTTAGACCGCCCAGAGAAGCTAAGTGTTTCTCCATGATAGATCTAATCTTAAATATTGACAAATTGATTTGCCAACTGAAGACCAAGAAAAGCGCGCGATCATAACTGCGCTGGGGCTGTACCAACTGATTCAGATGTCTCAAGTTCTTTGTAATAGGCCCACAATGTTTCAAGGAGCCATGAACGCCATACTAAATGACCTGGAGTTGTCCTGCGCCTGGTGTACTTATACGATATAAATGTGTTTAGGAATACTTTCACTGACCATTTGCATCATTTGGAAGAAGTTTTCAAGAGACTGTCTGCGGCCAATTTGAAGATCAAGCCAAGGATTGCTAACTCACAAAAAAGAGCTATAATACCTGGGGTTTGTCATTAACTCCAGCGGACTACAGCTGCAAACACAGAAGAATAAAGCCATAGAGAGGATGGCTATCCCAAAGAGTGTCCAAGATATCCAATTCTTTCCTAGTTTGATCAGAGAATATAAAAGTTCATATAAGATTTTGCAAAAATCGCAAGCATCTTTTCCATTTGCTGAAGGATCCAAAGAAAGGACCTCAATGGAACAAAGAGGCTCAAGATTCGTTTAATGAGTTACATAGGTACCTTTTAGATTTTTGGTTTAAAATATCCAAATTTTAATCAAGAGGTTAATATACAAACCAAATCTTCATTGATAAAGATTGGCACCATCCTGAGTCAAGTGGACGAACTTGGGGAAGAGCATCTGGTAGCTTAATTGAGCTGGATATTATCAGCAGCAGAGCGGAATTACACCGTTACAGAGAGTAAATTCTCACATTGATTTACTCCTATAAACAATTTTGGTGTGTACCCATAGTATGCAATTAAAGTGGTGATGGTCCACTCCTCCCTGTTCTGGCTGCATAACCTAGAGGAGATAGAAGGATATCTTGCCCAATGAGCATTTGAAGCTTAAATCATATGACTTGGGAATAGTCCATTGAGAAGTAGCTTCCCATCAAAATGAAGATGGATTTTTACGGTTGCTAATGGTACAAGTGGTACACTATCAGGATGATGAGCTATTCTAGCAGATGGTTATAGAGAGATTAAGAACAATTTTCAAGAAATCCAAAGAGAACTTCAACAAGAGATGTAAAACACTGAAACCCAGAATGGACAAGTTTTTAAGAAAATTTGATGAAAACAATTGCTATTCTGGCTTGTAAGAACAAGCGTCAATAGTTCAATCTGCATATAAGGTTTTTGGGCATGGAGGTTTGAGAAAAATGACTGACCACATCCACCAGTATTACTACTGAGAGTCTATCAACTATGATGTGGACAATTATCTGGCTTGCTGTGTGGAGTGCCAATTGCATAAATCACACAAGAACTCCACCGGATATTGACTGGTCCACTCAGTATTTTCTTAGAATACAGTGTCCATAGACATAATGAGACCACTGAATAGGAGCACTGGGGTGTCAAGTATATCATAGTTGAAATTAATTATCAAACAAGATGGATCAAGATTAAGGCACCATCAAAAGTAGATGATACAAGTACTGCGCAATTTATCCTGGATCAAGTTATCTACCATCATGGATTCCCAAAAGTCTTGTTGAGCGATAATTAAACAAATTTATGTCTCGTGATCCTGCAATTAAATGAAAAAATGGGGATCCAAGGAGTCATACCAGTTCCCTACCAGCTGGAAATGAACAGACTGGTAGAAAAAAGTGAATGGAACGCTGGCCTCAACACCAAGGAAGTTGGTCAATGGAAAACTTCCGCATGGGGAACTTACATTAGTTTGGTAATAGTCACATACAACATCAGCCATCATATGGCTACGGGAAAAACGCCAATTGAATTGTTATATGGATGAAGGCCCCATTACCTCTGATTCTATATTCAGTTGTCAAACTAACATTGGGGATGAGTGATGAGTAGTACTTACTCCCATTATCATATATCCTTATTGAAATGAAATCACAAGAATTTAATATGACATTGAAGAGAAAGATCAAGGCCTAGCAACATACAATAAAAATAAACCAGCGTTGCATAAATACCATGTAAGCAATAGGGTAGCCTATCGCAATACACATGGCTTTATAAGAAGAAACAAGCTAGATGCGCTATGGTCAGGTCCATTTGTAATTATTGCTAAGTCAGTAATGGACGCATAAAAATCAAGAACCTTAAGGATTGAAGAATTGTTAACAGGGTCCATGCTAAGTATCTAAAGCATTGGATCCAAGAAAAATGAAGAAAGTGTTCTAAAGGATTGCTGAACCACTAAGATAGTTATGTCCTAATAGTTTTTTTAAGTCCTAAAAAAGGACCTCTGAACCAAAATAGATAGTTAAGTCATAAAATATAACACCTCTGAACCATGAAAACTGGTAGGTCAAAGTATACCTAGGAACCAGCTTGGTGGAATAACGAAATTTGGACCACTGAACTGAGTATAGGTCATGTCCCATAAAAAATAAGAAAAAGCACAATAAAAAGTGATAAAATATGAAAAAAGAAGTAAAAAACATAAACATAAAGTATATTTTATAATCTTTTACTTATTATCCTCACCTTGTGGATGATTCCATCTATGTCACCTCTTGGAGGAGGGAGTATGGATGACAGTAGGAGTGAACAAGCTATTTAAATCTATATGAGAGCAAACACTAGCAAGGGCAATATTCTTTAAAAGCTAAGTATTTTGAGCAGAAGCTGAGCCTTGAGAGAATACAACTAGGAGAAGAGAAATTAAATGTCAGTACTGGCCAAATGTGATAATCAGGAACAGAGCCAAATCCAGCAAAGTGTCAAATTCCATTTTTGGAACTGATGAAGAGGGAGAATCAGCCGCCACATTTGAGATGGTAGCTACTCTGGTTTATTTGGAAAGATACCTTTTCTGGTAATTCAGCAAATGGACTAGACACATGCGCTCAACTTAGAGTATGGGACTGGTGGGACCATAGATGAGATCCCTGCAAGTGGCACAACTCATCAATTGAAAGAGGCGGGCATCTTCAGAAAAAAGATTGTACATAATTTTCTGGTACTGGAAGTTATACAAATTTGACATATAAGCTGGGAAAGCTGGTGGGGACGTCAGTTTTTTATAATTTTTGACATTATCTAATTGATGTAGATTAAGCTCTAACTTATTCTAATTTTGGCACAATTAGTTTTTAATTTATGAAATAAGCTCTAAAAATCAAAAATTATAAGAATGCTGCGATCAAAAAAGTTATTAAATGAAAAATATAACAAGAACAAATATAATTAATCTTTCTTTTTTGCCATGAGAAATGACATTGATGGTAGTCCCACCTACAAGGATGAGGAAGGGATCAAGGAATCAAGGAATCAAGGACGCCAAACCAAGATCCTGTATACGATGAAGGGCCATATAACCCTGATTGGAAGAAACTGGCTTTCTAGGACTGTCATTGGCATTAACAAACCAACTAAGCTGGCATAGCAGTGGGTCATTAGGACCATGCTCTGAGGAGTTGGGCGAGGAAGAAAGGAAGAGAACTGCAGGCCAAAGGTTGTCATGAGCAGCGTTGGGTGCGGAAAGGGCTGTGCTTTTCTGAAAACTTGAAGTATTTTGCCAGGTCTGAGGTGGCATTCTCCTATACTAATCCTATTCTCGTTGTATATAGTAAGATGAGGGATATGTTAGGATTTTTCCCATCTTTCCAGATTTCTAGATTGGAGAATATACTGGTTCACTAGGTTATAAGACCCACTAATGAATTAATTGAATATTAGTGATTTGAATACTAATTAATTATGTCAGCGGGAAACTTTTCTCTCTCATTGCAATCACTTTTGTAACTTATTCAATTCAAGTCTGACTTTAGTTTGATAATCTCACAGAGGAGATTAGTTTGCGCCCATGTCAGGGAGCAGTTAAGAAAGTAAGATAAAAGGCACAGGTGGTAGCCTGCGACTTCAAACATTTGCAAATGCCCCGGAGAAACTGGCAGATTAGATAAAAATAAAAAACCAGAGGTTACTATTTACCAGAAATCCTCACTTGGCAGGCGCGATGTAACCAGTAAATCAACACGCTGCACTCTCAACCACTCTCATTGGTGGAATATGGAGTCTGGGTGTTTGTGTATATTCAACAAACAGCGTTATGGGAAAAATTTTGTGGGGATGTGCACACTCATTTCCTGACTGTGGTGTACATCACACCTCACTCCATATCACATGGTTGGCTGGATCTCGGTTTCAAAAACAAGGAGGCAGCAGACGAAGCTGCTGCAGTGCGCGTTGTGATTGACCTCCCTGAAGGGCAGTGGGTTGTTGAAACCAAGTGCACAAGATGGACAAAATCAAACCAAATTTTCCTCATGTTCAACTTTTTGCCCACTACAGTCAAGTGTGCCATTCTGGAGCAGCACCTGAAAGCTGGTCTCACCATATACAGCGAAATACAATCCTTTGAGATGCAACGCTTTATACTGATGCCACACCTGTGCACTGGCAAAGCCATTGCAGTTCTGACCCAAACCGAGGAGATTGCAAAGGACCTAACCCAGATCCCACACTCCACTTTTATTAATATTGAGGGGCATACCACCCACCCTTTCTGGGGAACCGTGGACAGCGCACCCCCCATCTGCACCCACTGTGACACGTTCAGCCATAAGGCACACGCATGCCCCACCAAGGAGGGCATCACATTCCAAGAGCAACCCTTGGCAGCCATGACCAATGGGGAGGCTCACTATGAACCAACCACCAGTACCAAAGAGGCCTTCCCGTGGGGAGTACAAGGCTGCTACTTACTAGTAAAGCCTGTATCCCCTCAAGAGCGAAAGAAGGCCAAACAGGCTTGTAGGGCCACGGCCAAGGAAGCGGCCAAGGTCGCCTCTGCTATCCCACACTCCCAACGCCAGGAGGACATTGAAACCTTCACAGAGGAAGCAACTCAGGAATCCCTCAACTAATCAGATTGGAATGCCCAAGCCGATTGGGCCACCCAATCTGAGGATCCGATGGGTGACTCAATCTCACCCAACTCTTGCACCCAAGCCCCGATTGGAACCAATTTGGTCTCCAACCTACCTGAAAAAAATTTTTTTGCCTCAAACATTGGTGCACCAAACTCAACCGCACCACAAAAAATTTTTCAACAGCGGGGAAACCAAAAGCAAAGGCAAAAGCCAACATGAACCTGTCTGCTAAAATTAACAAATCTTCCAATAGCATTGCTGAAAACACCTGCGCCACCATGAAGGCCCGTGGGGATCCAGAGGAGGCTGGTGGGCCTGGGTGCCAACCCCCTCACACCTAAGGTACAATGGGGGAGCCTTCACTTTAAGGACTTTGAACATTGCCAGACTCAAGGCCTCACCATCCCAGGCTAGGAAACTGAGTTTTTTACAAAAAATTTACCCATGGACATCCTGGCCATCCAGGAGTCCCACTGTCCATGAGGTTCCGAGGACGCTTGGAAAACCATGCTTCTAACTTCCCTTTCCTTCTGGTCTGATCACTGTGGGGTGCTTGTTCAGTAAAACAAGTTTTTAAATTTCCATCATCTGAATCCTTCCTCAATGGCTGAGTCCTCATTGTCACATTTTTGTGGGCTGACGTGGTGCACGCTATCATCAACATTTATGCCCTGACTTGGCATGAGAGCATCAGGAATTTTTATCATCAGCAACTCCCTTCCGTTACCCCCTGACCCTTTCATAGTTGGCAACATGAACTGCTGGTTAAACACATCCACTGACCGCTGGCCTTCCTCATCCCACACCCCCAGGGTCATGAAAAACTTCGAGTTCCAAAGGCCACACTTGGATTGTTTGACGTGCTGCTGTGGCAAGCTCCGCTGTTTGAGAACATGATGCGTCCCCACGTCCACAATGGCCAATTAAGGTCCATGTCCCACATCAACCTTATCCTCACGCTGGTGCAATTCTGATCCATATTTCCCACTTCCACACATCAAAAATTAATTTCTCCAATCACTGGCTGGTTTCAATAACCTACCACCTACCCGTCACAGTGGCTAGGGCTCCGCATTGGTGCAAACTCCGCCCACCAGAACTCGCATCACAAGGATTTTCCACATGGGTGGAATCTGCGACTTTGGCAAAAGAGTTTAATACACCATTTTGTGCGGACCCAATTTCCACATGGTCAGCCTTCAAAGTGGATACCATCCGCCACACTCACCACCTCTCCTCCCAACGCTCACGAGCTACCTTGGACATCATCTTGCGAGCTCTGTAAAAGTTGGCATACCTGGAGTCCAACATCTCAGCCACGGGCTACATCCCTGCTTGGGGCCAGAAGTGGGCAGAAGCAGCCGTCCACCTCAACGCACTTGAAAGGCAACATAAACATCTGTTTGTGTTCAGTACAGGGCCAAACACATTACAGAGGGTGGCACATGCTTCGCTTATTTTTCCAAAAAACTCTTCAAACCATGCCAGAGCGTGGCCTGCACACAGGTGCAGAGGTCAGACGATTCTGTCACGGATATGCCACCGAAGTGGCGATCAAAATACAAAAGTACTACTCTGAGTTGTACCAATATGATCCAATTCCGCTGGCCAAAATGGCGAAATTTCTCGATAGCACTCACATCTGCACCATTTCCTGATACCCAGAGTTAATGAATTTGATTACTCCAAATGAACTCTAGTCCGCCGTTCATGGTGCACCAAATTGAAAATGCCCAGGACCAGATGGTATTCCATATGAGTTCTATAAGAAGTACTTCAAATATCTATCCCCACTGCTGCTTGCCTCCCTTAACCAGAGCCTTCTAGATACACGCCTTCTACCAGGAGGGCAAGAGGCCTTCACCATCACACTCTTCAAGAAAGGGGATAAGCTAGACATAGCCAACTGGCGCCCCATTTCTCTAACTAACACGGACACCAAAATTTGAACTAAAAACATGGCTAACCGTCTATGGATTGTAGCCTCTGCCACCATCTTCCCTTAACAATTTAGTTTCATAACCAGAAGGGCGATTTGGGACAATGTGCACTCTGTGGCTAACTCATGCCAGTCCACAGCCTCTGGGGCACTAGTATTCTTGGACCAACAGAAGGCCTATGATAGAGTAAACTGGGAATACCTCAGGGCCTGCCTCCACCAATTCCGCTTACCCCCTCGCTTCATCAGCTGGGTGATGATGCTTATGGAATCTGCAACAATGGCAGTGTGTGGCCTTGGCTTCCTCATGGAATAGTCCTCCCTCAAAGGGGCCTACGCCAAGGGGACCCCCTTATCCCACTCATATATAACTTCAGCTTTGACCCACTACTTCGAAACATGAATTCCTGCCTCACTGGGGCCCATGACCAGGCCAAGCCCCAGTCAAGATGATGGCGTTTGCTAGCAATTGTGTGGTCAGGGTGTCTAATAATCAAGATTTACTCGCGCTTGAAGCTCTCATCCAAGTTTATTCTCGGGTAAGTAATGCTGCACTGAACGCCTCCAAAACTGAAATCATCCTTCTTGGTTGGTATCAAAACTGCTAGGCCCCAGCGACCTGTGTCCAGCCCAACCCACCTGCTCGCACACGTGCTCGCCTTCACTGCTCACCCCACACCGCCCCACTGGTGCTCCCCTTTGTGCCACGCCCTACCATAGGGCCAGTCCGCCATCTGGGCGTGTGGATGGAGGCAGGCGGATATGCATCAGCAGTAATGGAGAGTCGTATTCTAGACAACGTGACGAAGCGCATCGCCTCCCTCAGATCCCACCCTACTTCCCTTACTGGTAGGGTCGTTTTGGCCAACTCTATGCTCCTATCTAAAGTCTGGTCTGGAGCCCACGCCATCGCCTTCTCCCCGGGTATTTCAAATCTATGTATGCCCTTCTGCAAGGGTGGCTTTGGTCAGGCCACCCACCGCCAGTGCGGCTTGAGGTCATGTTTGGACCTCATCGTCATGGTGGCATGGGCCTGCTCAACTTAAAGCCCATGCTGCCAAGATCCTGGGCACCTGGATTGCGGCTGTCACCACCCCTACGCTCCCCTCCCAACACTGGTCCCGCACAGCCTGCTCCAACTTCTCCCGAGCCTTGGGCCTCAACAATCCATCAAACCCCCACTCCCTGATGAAATACCTCGCATCACACACATCAGCCACAGGTCCTCACGGGACCAAAACCAACTTCAAATGAATCCTTCTCTCCATGCAGAGCGCTGAGTGGAGAATCCATATTTGTGAACACACAGCCCACAGAGGCCGCCCCTCTCCTCGGTTCACACAGGAGGTACAGGGGCTACCCATTCAAGACGGCTTGATCCCCACACGGTCCCATGTCCTATCCAGGGTGGACTACCTGGACATGATGGACATCCCTTATTCCCTTGAGATCCAGAAGACTATCATGAAATACGCACACCACCCCCTGTTGCTGCCTCATATCCGTTTCCATGTGTGGCGTTGCCTGAGGTGGGTGTACCATACGGCTGAGCGCCCTAAAACTTTACACTCATCCTGCGTCATGTGTGGCCAGTATGGAACGGTGTTCCACCGCCTGGAGAAGTGTCCTACTTCTATAGTGATATGGCGCGAAGTTCAACGTCTGCTTGGCCAGGATCAAACACATCCCTTCAGTCTGTCAAGAGAAATGTTTGCTTTATCTATGGCCTCCCCTCTTCCATCCTCCCTCCATGCTCTAGTGGTCGCAATCGCCATGTGGACTATCCACACGATTGTCTTAGATGCCTTCTCAGGCTCCACCCCCACCCTCTAGAATCTGTCCACAGATTCTGGTTCCATTTGGTGGACCAAGTTCAAGCGTGGATGTTTGGATACCTCCCACCACATCGCCGTCAGTTGGTCTCCTCCTGGTTCCCGGTTTGGTTCTTCAACTTGGACCCCTTCCTCCACACGTGTTCAATTGTGGCTACGGCCCCGTCACACGTTCCCTCCCCCTCCCCATAAGTGGCGTTCCCGCTGGCAACAAGAGATAGCATCGCTTCTCTGGGGTGCCTTCCCTGTTGCTGAGTTTCGTTTTCTTTTGTGTTTACTTTTGAAAGTGTCCATCCCATGGTTGGCCTTCCACGCAATAAATTAAATTAATTATGTCAGCGGACTTTTGAGTAATCTAAAAGGTTCATATTCACTAAGTTCAATCCATAAAAATGCCTAAGGTCTAGTTGTGCAGAGTTGTCGATGAAATTGAGACATATGATAGTTAATTATTGATTGATTATTAAATGTACCAATTTTGGATCAGTCATGGTTCGTCACTGAATGATTGGAAATTTATTTAGGAGTTGTGAGGCTAATGATGCTGCCTGCAACTAGTGAATTAAATAGTTGGTTCACAACATATTGAAATGGGTAAAGAATCCCATTATCTAAGCAGGTCGCTAGCCAAATGTGGTTGGTTTGCTTTGATTGACTAAAAACGTTAGGGGCACGTTTTCTTGCTCTTTCTGTTTTTAGGTCTCAAGGATGTCTGATGGAGGTATCCTTAGATTAATTGAGAAGATCATCGCTGAAAGAGAATTTTAGGGGAAACTAATGCTTCGAATGCCATTTTCTTACTGAGGCGCCAATCAAGTAGTTGGTGCCAAGTTCTCCTAAAAATTCACTATTATTTTATAATAATAAAGCAGATCTTAATTTGATAAAATAGGCTCAAAGGTAGTAAAATCTTATCCAGGTCTTACCCTTCCTGGGGTTGATACAGGTGTTAAGGAATTAATTGGAAGGGTTGACCAAGATCCTTATATGGCATGTAGCCATGACAGACATGAGCTTATGTCTTCAGTACTTGAAGTGAGAGAAATTTTGGGATTTTAGAGGTTACCTGATTGAGGCTGATATCTTTATAAAGAAGATTGGCGGCTAACTGTTATTCAATATTAGCGCTTCTTCTTCTCTTACATCAGACCATCCTGTTAGTGTATTAAAATTTATTCGAGGTATGTTGACCAGAGGACGGACAATACCAAAATCAAAACAAAAAAACTGATCAAAAACAAATAGAAAGAAATAAAACTACTAATCAGGCTGGGAGCGGAAACCGCAACCCACCATGGCAGAGGGTGAGGGGGGGTCTTGGGGTTGGTCCTCATACATATGCGCCTTGATCATGGGATTTTGATTAAAGTAGTGGATCAAATCAGAGAACCAGGGCGTTGGGGCATCCGTGTAGTGTGGGTGGAAGTTGGTGTTGTATGAGTTTTCCATCTCCTCATTAAGATTAGCGCGTAAAACGCTTCAACAAATGCTGTGACAAGAATTTCAGCTTCTTTGCGGGCTTCAGGAAGTTGGGCAAAAAGGGAGATACTGAGGTGGGTGATTTTAACCAAAGGGTTGACTTTGGTGAGCTTTGTGACATTCATGAAAGCAGCTTCAGTATCATCAAATAACTTTGAGATGTCGCTGCATGTAGAATAAGGGAAGTTGGGGGAAAGAAGAGGGTGGGCAGGCCTAGCTGGAACTGAGCCACTGATTGGTACACTGCTTTGCATAGGGCTGGGCACCGGGGATAGGCCACCACAGCTAAGGCGAGCTGGTGGTCACTTTGGTAGGGGGCTAAATTGGGCAGAGGAGTGAAATATCTGGGGGTGGGGTTTCATTAAAGTCAGGAAGGAATAATTCGGCCTGACCATAATCATATTGGCCAAGAGGCTGACCGGAATGCTCGCTAATGAGAATGTTATCTGGTTTGTCAACCTCCGCCAATAGGTCCCATGGTTTTTGGTTCACAAAGATAGTGACATTAGAATTTGGGTGGGTGGGTGCTTAGGTGCGAAGGGTGGTCAATCCTGGCTCTGATTGGCTGGGGTGGGTTTAGGTGGGAGAATGTGGCTGGAGGATTTGGGGGAGGCCAATTTCCCATTCTGTCCCATCGAACAAGAGTGGAGGGTGGGAGGGGGCAGCAAAGTGCCCCATACAGAACCCATGGAGGGGGGCTCTGAAGCTGCATCAGCAGAAGTGGCATGTGGGCAAGCTTTTTTGCATGGTCAAGCCCAAAGCAGAGGGGACAAACCTGCCAACCATTATCAACCTGAGCCCAAAAGAAAT
>JAKSZP010003107.1:0-71527 GCA_022478985.1 Massospora cicadina | reverse complement strand
GGAGTTGCTCTGCTGCAAGAGGGGGAAGATAGGGTGGAACGGCCTGCTGCTTACTTTTCCAAGAAAATGATTCTGGTGCAGCTCAACTATGCAATATATGATAAGGAACTCCTTGCAGTTGTTAAGGCAGTACAACACTGACGCCACCATTTGCATGGGTCTAAGTGGCCATTTACTGTCCGTATTGATTACAAGGCTTTGATGTACTACTGAGCCCCTAGAAGCCATCCCCTCACCAGTCTATTGGTATGAAATCCTGTCACTGTTTGATTTACAACACAATTCTACAAAGGGCACACAGAACATGTTACCTGATGCTCAATCTTGAGACCCTGCCCTAGCCCCTGACCCAGCACTAGTAGACGCCCACAATACCCAGGTAGCAATTAAGCCAGAACAGGTGAAGGAGAGCCCACTGTCCAACCCCCCGCTCTGCTTATGATGGAACCTTTGGAAGGGGATGTTGACATCCCTGCCCGCGTTAGGTTGTCCCAACCTTTGTCAGCTGACTATAATAAGATTAAACAGGCCTGCCATAGAAATGGCGAACACCTGGACAAAAGCTATTAGCTGCTGGATGGGGTCATCCTCCATTAAGGCAATTGGGTTGGTACCACCTGGACTCCTGTGTGAGGGAGTGATCCATGAAGCTAATATCCCTCCAACTGCTGGACACCCTGGCAAGGACAAGACGCTTGAGTTAGTCCGCCGCTCCTACAGTTAGAAAGGTATTGCCACAGATGTGGAAAAATTCGCAAAGTCCTGCTTGACATGTAACTGGTCGTAGCTAGACGTCTGAAGAGTGCTGGATTGCTTGTTCCCCTCCAAGTAGCTTACGGCCCTTGGACATCAGTGACTGTAGATTTTATTGTGGAACTCCCCTTGTCCCAGGGTTATGATGCAGTAATGATTGTGGTGACCGTTTCAGAAAGATTGCCCACTTCATCCCCTGCAACACCACCATTACTTCAGTTGAGACATCCCGCTTCTTTATAGACCAATCTTTTGCTGACATGTCTCCCCAAGGAGTTTATCTGCGATTGGGCCCACAATTCACCGCTCAATTCTGGGAAGACCTTTTTCCATTCTCAGCATCTGCCCCTGCCACTCCACAGCCTTCCACCCCCAGTCAGAGGGACAGACGGAGTTGATAAACTAAGGTTTGGGGCAATTCTTGCGTAGTTATTCCAATGCTGAACAAAACAAATTGATCCTCTTACCTCCCACTGGCAAAATTCACCTATAATAACCTTACTCATACCTCTATAGGCACTTCCCCCTTTTTTGCAAATTATGGTTACCACCCCAGCTTCAACCTAAGTCAGCATATTGAGTCCACAGTTGTTGCTGCCAATGAGCGCTCTAAAGAGCTCAGGTACATAAATCAGGAAGTGAAGGACCATCTCGTTGATGCTGTGAGGATCTACAAAGCATATGCTGATTGAAAGCGCTGTGAAGGACCTGAGTATAAGCCTGGTGACTTGGTCATGGTCAAAACAAAGAACCTCCACATGAAGCAGCCCTGCTGCAAGTTAGATCCCAAGCGTGATGGACCTTTTAATATCCTTAGGAAAACTGGCCCATCAGCTTACTAGGTTGACTTATCACTAAAACTTTTTAGCACCTTACATGAGTACCTCCTGACCCCCTTCGATGGTCCCATGCCCCCTCTCCCAGATCCTGTCATAGTGTATGTTGAACCCCAATAGGAGATTATGCCATTCTTGCTTCTCTCCTATCCCGATGCCACCTGCAACACTTGGTGTCCTGGAAAGAATATGAAGAGATGGAGAACAGCTGGGTATCATATCAGGACATGACCAATATTCAGGACCTAATTCGTGACTTCCGTTATAGATTCCCTGATACCGCAGGTCCTGTTGCCCAAGCCTCCTTAGCTGCAATGAAGCTTCCTACTCCCCACAAAAACTTCGCCCTGGAAAATGTTCCCTCAGGTGGTGTAGATACCAGTCCAAGCGCAGAGGGTGATGCCACAGCTAGTGACATATTTCCTGAAATTAAGCGCCCCTCCAAAGCCATGTCCAACAAGCCCTTGGGGAATAGACCAGAACCCCTAAGGGTCACTTATGACCTCTATAAGGATATTGAAAGAAAATGGGTAATGACTTTGCCAGCCAGGTCTGAGCAAAAAGGCCCATCTGAGGCGTAAAACCATATGGGAATCAAACCTAAAACCCAGAAAATTACACAATATGAGGTTATAAAATTTGGCCAAATTTAAAAAAATTGATTTTGTTGAAGATTGAAAAATTTTGGCTCAGATCAGATTTAAAAACCATTTGGTACATTTTTGAATCATTCTCCTTTATATTTAGGTCTCAAGCGAGAAAGGCTTTGCTTTTCTCAGATACTCAGATTATTCTAATAAAGTTTAGGAATTTTTGGGCAAGTTTCTTTTATTTTTGGTTCTAACAAAGAATACACCTCTCCAAAGTTCTTCAATGGCTGGAGTCTGTTTTCCGCTTTGGTTTGCCTCTGCTGCTGTACATGTGCCATCCAACCACTCTGTCACCTATTCTGCCAGCTCCGCCGCTTCCTATTTCGCCCTTTGTCCTAGATTTTATCCCATACTTCCCAGCTCCCAGGGACACGTGTAACTGATGGTTGTGGCCACTTTGATGTGCGTTTTGCTCCACAGATTCATATGGAAACATAATACTGACCGTTTAGGACATCTCTTCGTTTTATTGGGTAACTTGTCCTTGTTGTCACATATTTGGCTATGGTCTTTGCCCTCAGCGACCTCCTGCGCTCCAGTTTCTCTGAACCCTAGGGTTGACCCAATAAGTTCTGAAGTTGCCACCATTGCAGTCATTTGTTTGTCATGGGGCCTTTGTATGATTATAAACTATTATTGACCTCATTAGAACCCATAATTTCCCTCTTTAGAGTTGTTAGGACAGCTTTCCCCTAGCATTATGGGCTCTTCACTGGGTTCTGACGTACCTAGACTGGAAGAAAAGCTTTCTTTTTGATTTATTGCTGGGAAGGCCGACCATGGGACGGACACTTCCAAATATGACTCAGAAGAGACAAAACTTAGTACCAGGGGAGGCACCCCAGAGAAGCGATGCTATCTTTTGTTGCCAGCGGGAACGCCACTTAAGGGGAGGGGGAGGAAACGTGTGAAGGGGCCATAGCCACAATTGAGCACTTGTGGAGGAAGGGGTCTGGCTTGATGAACCAGACTGGGAACCAGGAGGAGACCAGCTGTCGGTGATGTGGTGGGAGGTATCCAAACATCCACGCTTGAAAGTGGTCCACCAAATGAGACCAGAATCTATGGACCGCTTCTGGGAGGGTGAGGGTGGAGCCTGCGATGGCATCTAAGACAATCGTGTGGATGGCCCACATGACGATTGCAACCATCAAAGCATGAAGGGAGGGCGGAAGGTGGGAGGCCATTGATAGAGCGAACATATCTCTTGACAGACTGAAGGGATGCGTTTGATCCTGGCCCAGAAGACGTTGAAATTCGCGCCATATCACTTTAGAGGTAGGGCACTTCTCCAGGAGGTGAAACAGCGTTCCATACAGGCCACACACGACACAGGATGATTTTAAAGCATTAGAGCGCTCAGCTGTACGATACACCCGCCTCAGGCAGCGCCACATATGGGAGCAGACTTGAGGTTGCAGCAGAGGATGGTGTACATATTTCCAGATATTTTTTTGGGTCTCAATGGAGTAAGGGATGTCCATCATGTCCAGGTAGTACGCCCTGGATAGGACATGGGGCCGAATGGGGATCACGCCATCATGGATGGGTAGCCCCTGTACCTCTTGTGTGAACTGAGGAGAGGGGCGGCCTCTTTGGGTTGTATGTCTGCTAATACGAATTCTCCACTCAGTGCTCCGCATGGAGAGTAGGATTCGTTTGTAGTGGGTTTAAGTCCCGTGAGGACCTGTGGCCAATGTATATGAAGCGAGGTATTTCATCAGGGAGTGGGGGTTCAATGGATTGTTGAGGACCAAGGCGCGGGAGAATTTGGAGCAAGATAAGCTTTCTTTTAATCAGCCATTTTTCATGACAGTGGGGCTTAGTTTATGTACATCCAATGTTTGTATACATCAAGTCACTAAGTGCTTGATACTATCTTGATCAGTTTAAAATAAGACTGCCATTATGGCAGTGAGGGATTCATCCATTTGAGTAATACGTATTTTTTTAGAAAAATTTGGGTGCATGAATGTTGGAGCTTTGGTGAGGCATGCTTG
This sequence comes from Massospora cicadina, assembly GCA_022478985.1. Taxonomy (NCBI): domain Eukaryota; kingdom Fungi; phylum Entomophthoromycota; class Entomophthoromycetes; order Entomophthorales; family Entomophthoraceae; genus Massospora; species Massospora cicadina. Next base: position 67,288 of record JAKSZP010003107.1, on the reverse strand, counting down.
CAACTTGTCAAAGGCTAACTACAATTCACTGTCCACTAAAATTGAACGCCATTTTTGAGAGGTGTAATAAAAGCTCCCCAATTTTGCTATAATTCCAACAAAATGGCAGTAGTAGCTGATGTTTTCTAAGAGACACCTAATTCTCTTGCTTGCTGATGCGCTCTCATTAATGATAACATCATCTTTGTCAGCTGGGCCATAATACATTTTATCTGTAATTCTCTGGTACTCTAAACATTCTTGTAAGAAATTGTACTTTTCAGCTTATTTTATAGGACCAGCTTAGGTAAATTGGTGGAAGACTTCTTTCCAAGTGTTAAAGGTGTTTTTAAACATTCTTGGAAATAAAGATTGTTTCATCCCAATATACAATCGGCCAAGAAAAATTTAGACCTTATAATACTATCCATGGTTTTCTGAAAGGTTGCAGGTAATAGTAAGACCCTTGTTTCATCAGAGTGAGTTGGTATAGGCCCTAAACCATATATGGCACATTTTCCTGTTTTTCTTTGGCAGATAAAATTAAAGATAACTAAAAATTAGATTAATGCCAAAAAAATTTTAGCGCGCCATTTAAACATTTTAACGCATTTATAAATCATGGTAATCAATAGAATTTCCTTTTAGTATCATTTTTAAGCTTCCTATATCCATTCAGAACTTTACTGGATCTGTTATTTCTACATAATACAATAAAGGATAGGCCAAGGACTCTTGGTGGACACTAGCTTCCCCTCGTACAAGCTGATTTGATTCCTTATTTTCAACTTCATTTGGCTCTTTTAAATGACTGTTAATTTTAGAGGCAGATGAGAAGATAATTTTCTGTATTGATAATAAAAGAATGCCCTTTGTGCACAACAAATCAAAGTTGTCTTTATAAGATGATAATATGTTTTTAAATAGGGCCTAGGCTTTTTCCTTTTCAACTTCAGTTTAAAAAATAAAGTTTATGTGAGGTATCAGAGAACAAAAGGCTCTTATAATCCTTGCCCTCTACCCCAATTTTAACCAGATTATAAAATCATTAATTATTTTTTACTTCAATTAATGGTATATAATGAACAAAGAAACCATTATAATTCACTTGTTCCAAATAAAGTATGGAAAAATAGCTGATATCACTTGATTTATCTATGTAATGGAAGTTAGACCTTAGCGCAGTGACATGTACCAATTTGATTTGCATAATTGTGTAGATTTCTTGCTGTATACCCTTGGGGATTTAGGTAGATTATGGTTCTCACCATTACCTTAATGGCCTTCCAGTATGAAAATACTTTCATTTTCTTAGCAAAATGAACTTTAATTCCTTATTTATGGCTGTTTGTTTTCTGGTGCTATTACTAATTTTCTTATAAACAAATGGAATTAATCCAACAATTAATTCAGTTATTACTACATTGGCCGCTCTCTCAGACTGCCTATTGAAAAGTTAAGTCATTGTGATAAGGTATCTAATTTCTTACATGGTGCATCACTGCAAAATTTGGAGAGTTATTTTTATTAGATATGGGGACTTTTACTCAAAGTTCCAAGTGGATCAACCGTGTTGAATCCTTAGAATATTCTTGATAAGGGCTTTTCCTAAGCACACTGGAGCTTGTTTTAACCTTTGCTGATAACAAGATAGGACAAATTCAAACTTTTGATAGCCATTCTTCTATATTGGCGTTAACAGCCTCAAATAAAAACAACATAAAAGGAAGAGTCTTTGAAAAAAGTTATTTTATTATAAAATATGGAAAAAATTATAGCTTTATAGTGAATTCATGGGGCTCAAAGTAAGAATAATAATATAACAAATCAATTTCTTCTCATAAGGCAATTTTATATTTGTATCTTGGTTTCAGGGTAAGCAGAGTACAATTAGCATTTTATATTTAATCTTCTGAGCTTCTTCTTCAGGTTATACTGTGGAGCTCTTGTTTACATATCTATTCCTGGCTGCTAATGAGACCAACTGTAGCTCATGTGGTTCTCATGACTACTGTGGCTATTACAGTTGCACATCTTCTTAATTTTTTTCTAATCAATTATGCTTTTGTAATTAGTATGCTTATCTATGCCTGGCTGCTAATAAGACCAAATGTAGCTAATGTGATTATCATGACTCCTGTGGCTCTTAAAACTGCATATCTAATTCAGTCTTTTTGAATCATTAAAGCTTTTAAATTTAGTTTGCTTTTCAACTTGCTAATATTCTCATTCCTTGGAGTCATACAAAAAGGGAAACTCTCCTTAAAAAGGGTTTTTTGATTAGCCCATTATTTTCAAGAAATTAGATTCATATAAGGGGCTCCTTGGGGGCATCATTTTCAGTGTTAGGTGCATCTCTTTTTTAACATTATGTATATTGATGCATCCTATGACATCATTTTTGAGTGTCTGTCAAATTTTGCAGTGGTCAGGGGTATATTAAGGCCTCTGATATCAGAATTTTTATAACAATCTTAGCCTTTAAAAGGGGCTTCAGAATTTAAAGAAATAGTTTTGATTACTAATCATACTAGGAGAGATCAATTTTTATTCTTGCAAGCTACATTAAGTAAAGAAATCAGTATAAATAAGATCTGGGGTTTTCTGGAGGGGTCTTTTCATAGAACGAGTAATTAATTCTTTAGTTGATCCTATTTAAACATTATTCTTACAATATGAGACTTAGGGAGACTTCATGCGTTATGTGTAATGTTATAGATTCACATTTGTAGAATATTTGAAAAAATTAAATATTACAATGGTTTCAGTTGCCGTCCAATTTTCCTGTAACTTCTCAAGTTGTCCTCTATACATATGGTAGGACTTCACTTTCTATCCATCTCAAATATGTGCAGCTTGGGTCTTCAGTCACTCTCTTTGGTAATCTACTTGAGTGACTTCCTATTGTTGCTGCTGATATCTAGCTTTATCATGGCTTACTCCTCCATTAACTCTTCTTGATATAATCCAGGAAATAAATTCTTCTTATCCGCTTCCATCACTTGGGATTACAAGCCTGATAAGACGGCAGATCAAATATATAGTGCTTTTAATGGTGAAATACCAATAGTCCAGTGATATCATGACTGGCAAGCAAACATGACTGATGGCTAAATAATATTCTATTTTTAACTGAGGTTGATTGAAATCTAGCTTAAGATTGACATGAGGGTCCTAATTACTCTTTCACGCTTCCATTGGTAGAGGGTGTGTATGGAGTGGTAAACTGCTTCTTGACTTCTACTAAGTCCATCATAGTCTCATAACATTTTAGATGAAGTAACGTCCAGTCATAAAAAAAGTACTAAAAGTAAAATCTGCGACGAGTACTAATCAGGATATATATGATTTTGTGGTAGCTCTGGAAGTGAACTCCTTGACTACAATCGCTTCTAACCAATATAATTGATCTATTGCAAAAAGATAAGCTAATTCCCAATTGATGACTTCAGAAATAGGCCTACAATATTATTAAGATGTTGTGAAGGGCGCAAAATATAGGCTAAATATCATACTTCTTTGAGGGTAGTTGTATTGATCACTTTAACAAAACTCCACATCTAGACCGATGTAGTTACCATTGCCTCCTAGCAGAATCTCTTTTTTAGATGGTGGTAGGTCTTCTGTAGCCTTCTGTGGACTAATTGATGATGTATTTCCAGAATTAATGCCATTTGTTAACTCAGCTTATATAGCACAACCATTTTTTGCGTACTATTTTCTCCACCTGTACATTTATAATCCTAGTCGCTTTTAAGCTGTTCTTCAAGCCTACTCACTGAATCTTCTTCTTGTTCCCATTCTTCCACAGATTCTCATATTAATCTGTAAATCATATCATAACTATGTGCTTGCAAGTGGAAATAGGTACTTTCAATAAGCTATATGCTTTCAGGTATTTCTATTCATGCCAGTGTAGGATCTCAGAAATATAGCTTTAGACTGGACGTCCTATATTGCAATTACTCCATATGGTTCTTTCATGTTTGTCTACTGTTTGGATTTCAGTATGCCCATATAACCCAGCTGACTATATTATAATGTATCTGCTAGTTCATTAGGGTATTAGCCCCGCTAGTGGATATGGGAGAAATAATCTCATATAATAATTATTATTTGGTGGAATAGCCCTAATAAATACTAAATAATCCAATGCGGTCAATCCATCAAAACAATCCACCAGATTGCTTTATTCTCATTAAGGGATCATACCTGACAATAAATGAGTACTCATTTTATTGAATTTACTATTGATAACTAAATAGTTTCATATAAGTCAATTTTAACATGTCACCAACTAATGAGGGATTTATGTGCAATTACAGGAGCGCTGACAACGCTTCTAAAAGAAAATTGAGGTTAACCTCTTAAGGTAACATGACCTGACGCCGATGGATAAAGGTCCCAAAACCTAAGCATGTCTCTAGCCTGATTAGGTTACCATCTGAGGGTTAATTAAGAATGTGGGGACAAATTTATTAATAATCTGGAGAAGGTCGCAGATCTAGAAGGTGGCAAAACCTGACTAGCTCGTTTGAAAATCCTTATGTGCGCGATGTAAAGAAGACTAATCAAGCAGCAACAACTTTAGTTCTCCCCTGTGGGCGCCAACAGGTCTTGAGAGCCGAAATACCTATAAATTCCCTCGTTTTTATTAAATAAAACAGATCAGTTTCAGGTAGTAATATTTTATATTTTAACTTGCTTTACTGTTGTTGCATTTTTAACTCTTCTTAATAGTTTTTGGAAGGATCAAATATAATTTGGCTATTTATACTGTTCAAATATTCGTGGGCTCTGCATCAAAAGAGTATCTGAGAACCTCTGAACCTTATAATAGGTTAAGTTCTATCAGGAAGCTGAGAGCCCCTGAACCTACAATTAGGTTAAGTTCCAATATCAAGTTCCCTTATAAAGAAGCGTTAGAGGAAAATTTCTCTCAGTTAAACAATATTTTTAAGGACTAAAAGAGCGCGTAGCACCAGTTTATTGTTGGATAAAGTACTTCATATTGGCTGTGAAGATTGAACTTTGGTGTTAGTCTTCATAATAGCACTAACCCATTTATTTTTTAAACTATATTATCAACTTTTTATTATTACAAAGCACATGAGAACCTGTAAAAGTAAACTCAAGAGATACAGGAAGCAGTGCTTTAAAAAAGTTTAAATCATTTATCTCAATGAGGTGTGGTCCATGATCAACCTCGAAGTGTTCACATAAATATAAAGTCAGAAATGGTTTTATAGCTCTGATAAAAGCAAGTAACTCGCGTTATGTGACTGTATAATAATGCTCTGCTCTGGATATGTCTTTGATTATAACTATATAGGGTGATCTATTCCATCTTCATCTAACTGAGCTAAGCTGGCTCCAATAAACACATCTCTGATTTCTGAGTATACATAGAAAGTTTTTGCAAAGTCTAAGTATATCAGGATTGGGGTTTTCTTAACTTTTGCTTGTGTTAGTTGAAGACATTTTTCTAATTTTTAACTAATTGAAGAGTACTCTTTTGTTAAGCAGTTTCGTGAGTGGCTTGGTAATGTCTGTAAAGTTTTGCAGAATTTGATGGTAGTATCCTACCATGAAAAGAACACCTGGTTATCTCTCATGCACTTGGAGGAACTCACCTTGGCAATAGCTTTAACCTTCCCTTTCTAGGGCTTTATTATCTCTGGTTTACTTCATGACAGAAGATTTTAACTGACCCTTCACAAACAAGTATTTTATTATATACAGCTAGAGGTTACTTTCTCTTAGATTGGTAAAAAAATCCTTCAGATGCGCCAGAAGATTCTTGAATGTCCTTCTATATACCATGATGTTATACAACTATTAATACGCTCAACATCTTTAAATTTTTAGAAAAATCTGATCAATTGATAAGTTGAAATGTAGCTGATACGTTGTACAAGCTCTGTGGCATATGAGCCAGTTTATACAGTCTCTGGCTGGTTAGCAGCGCAGACTTCTACTAGTTTTCTGGTGGCAGCTCCATATGCAAGTATCCACTTTCAGATCCATCACTGAGAAGTAGCACTTTCCTCTGAGTTGTTTCAAGTTCATATCTGATGCTCAGTAGTGGGTATGAACCTTTCTCAATTAAATATTGAGCCCTCTGTAAAAAGTGGTATTTTGTGGGACCCTCCTTTTTCCACACTAGTTAGAGGGGCGACATCCAAGTACTCTTAGAGAGGCGTCCTAAGCATGCATCCATAATTTGTTATAACTCTTGGAAAGACTTCTTCTTCACCCTTGAATTGGCGGTAAGGATTTGATATGAGGAATAGTACCTTTAATGTAAGTATTGGTGAATTCTCATTTAAAAAACCATCTTTGTTGGGTCCTTTTCTGAAAAATATCTGAATATTGATCCAAAAATTATTTGAGTTCATGTTCTTATTTTGTAGCTGGCTTATAGCCCAATATCATCAATTATGGAAATGACTTGACCTAATTCAATGTTAGCATAGTACATCTTTGTTTTGGCTATATTTTACCTCTTCATGATCTGAACAGGGTTCTTAACATTGTTTTCCAAGGAGGCTTTTGACCTATTCTTAAACATTAGTTTTAGAGTTCAGGCATCTCTCTTGGTTTCTGAACTCTAAGTATTTTGGGAAGTAGATCTTGAGCATTTTCTGTTCTGGTATAACAATACTGATGTTGACGATCATAAATGTCAGGGACTGGTGTACTATGGACCTGGTTGGGGGTAGCTAACCATGAGTTAGCATAACCAAGGGGTTTAGCCCAGTATGATAAGGACACTAGAGGTGTCCAGGTATAAGGAATGGTGGATAAGCTGGCATGGGAGCTGCTTAAAGACATGGCTTTAAAAGGGGAAAGTTGGAAGGAAGTTTCTTGTAGGCTGGGGTGGTAGATCGGTATTGATAACACTTTAACAAATATACTTTATAGTGTTTGCATTATATAGAATATTATTATTGAACGCAAAGATTAACCAAATGAATGCCTTGGTTTTATCTGCCATCCAACTTCTTTGACTTACCTTAGCTTAATTGATTAAAAACAGGGCACTATTCTTCTCTGGAGCTTATGGGATTACAACTTACATGTGTTTTTGAAAGGAAGTGGGAATCGTCTCAATCTCATTGTAAAATCGTTTTGGTGCGATTAATTGACTCAAACCTTATCTCTTCTAAGGTGATTTAAATGATTAATTGAACATTTTTACTACAATTATTCATTTGATATGAAATTATTCGATCTAACTTCATCACGTATCCTCTTGATCTGATGGATGATGTCTGTAGTCTCAGAATTCCACTAATGTCAGGATTTACCCTGACATCATCCACCACCAAGGCTGAAACTACCAGAGAGGCCTTCTTCTTCCATTTCTTTAACAGCTTGCCTGCATTCTTTAAGTTCTCCTCAGGCTCCCACGTGCTCTCTTCTACAGGATATCCAGATCACTTAACCAGGTATTGAACTTTCCCACAATGCTTACGTCTGCCAGTAATAGCCTCTACCTCATACTCTGTATCTGGACCATCAACCAGAGGGGGAACGGCGTTTTTAACTCTCTGATTGGGCAAGGATCTCCCATCCATCTTATACAAGAGTGATCTGTGAAAAACATTATGAATCTTCCATCCTTCAGGTAAAGCAACTCGATAAGCAACCTTCCCATTTGACCTCCTTTACTAAAAATGGTCCCACACGCCGATGGGAAAGTTTCCGGCATGGTACATCCAAAGGAACATTGCGTGCATCCAGATAAACCTCACTTCCAACTTCCAATAGCTTCCCGGGTAAACTTTTTTTATCCAAAAAATCCTTATAAGTCCGCACTGCTTGAGTTGAGTTTGCTAGACATAATGAATGGGTCTGGTGGATTTCCTTCAGAAAATCTCTTCCTGATGGGTTATCAGCTTCAGTTGTTGGTAGCGAATCCTAATTCACATCATGGCCATAGTTTGCCTTGAATGGTGACATTCCAATGGATAAAATGATCAAATGTGTTATAACAGAACTGGGCCATAGGCAAAAGCTCAACCCAGTTGTCCTGCTCCACATTAACATAGCATCTCAGGTACTGCTCCAGCACCTTTTTAACTCTCTCTGTTTGTCCATCAGTCTGCGGATGGTATGCGGTGGATAAACATCTTTTTATTCCAAGGTCTACAAGGAGATGTTTCCAAAAGTTTGATGTGAATTGAGGCCCTCTGTCTGAAATCACCTCCTTGGGAGTACCATGATGCAGGAATATATTTCTCATAAACAGATGAGCTATATCTTTAGCTGTGACATTGGTAGTAGTTGGGATAAAATAAGCCATTTTAGTGAATCTATCTACCACCACCAATACTGCATTAAATCCTTGGGAACGGGGTAGCTCTACTATAAAATCCATGAATATTGACTCCCATGGCTTTTGTGCGATGGATATTTGTTGTAATTGTTCTTCAGGAAGTCCTCTACGAACTTTTCTGCGTCCACATACCACACATCCTGCCACATATTTAAGACGACCCCTCTAAGGCCATGCCATCGGTAAGTTCTTTGAATAAGTTGTATCATCTTAATCTTTCCAGGATGTCCTTCCATGCCTACATCATGGTGCTCGCATATGACTTCCAATCTTAAAGGACCTTCTGGTACATAAAAACAACATTTCCAGAATACTGAATGACCCTTCAACGAGTAACCCTTTTTGTACCATACACTGTCCAGGTTTTAAATGAGATCATTCTTCACTTCCTGACAGAAATCATCATCCCTTTGAACATCCAAAACCTTATCTCCACGGCCCAGTAGTACAAGATGAGATAATAATGCAGCGGGGTCCTTAGTCTTCAAAAGCACCTGCGTATTAGCTCAGTAATTTCCCCATCTGCAGGTATCATGTCAGGACGACGGCTTAGGGAATATGGAACCACATTAATTTTTTAAACTTGTAACAAATGTCAAAGTCATAATCTGCCAGAGTAAGTGCCCATCGGGCCTGACGCTAGTTTAATTGCTGTGGGGTGAAAAAGTAAGTTAAGTTATTATGGTCTGTTAAAACTTTCACTGGGTACTTTGACCCACACAGGTACCGGCGCCAGTGCTTTAGACATTTAACAACGGCTAACATCTCCTTGTCATAGATAGGATAGTTGCATTCCGCTGGGATGAATTTTTTGGAATAGTAAGCTATGGGATGCAGCCTACTATCATCACCCTCCTGCAACAAAACTCCCCCAAGAGCGTATCATGATGCATCAGTTTCAATTATGAAGAGCTTCTCATAACTTGCATTGACAACACTGGTGCAGAAACAAAGGCTGTCTCTAAATCAGAAAAAGATTTTTCAGCTGCCTGGGACCATTTATATGGAGCGTTTTCTGATGTAAGCCGGGTCAAGGGTAATACAATAGAAGAAAAGCCTTTGATAAAATCCCTACAAAAGTTTGCCAAGCCTAAGAAACTGCGCACATCCTTCCTGCTATTAGGTGTAGACCAAGATGTGCTGGCATCCACTTTGCTAGGTGCCATGGTGAACCCATTCCTGCCCACAACATAACCAAGGAACTCGACTTCCTCCTGCGCAAACTCACATTTTGATAGCTTTACATGCAAGTTGTACTTTCCAAGCTGCTAAAGACCAAGTTCAAGTGCAGTAATGTTCCTCCTGCGTCTTGCTGTAAATCAAAATGTCATCAAAGTAAGCCACACAAAAGTGGTCCATGTAGCCACCCAGCACCGTATTAATCATTTGTTGAAATGTGCTAGGTGCGTTGCACAACCTAAATGGCATCACCAGATATTCATAAAGTCCAAATCGTGCCTTAAATGCTGTTTTCCACTCATTGCCTTCTTTTATCCGTATCTGGTTGAAAGCGTCCTTCAAGTCAACTTTTGAAAAAATTGTAGCTCCAGAAAATTGGTCACTCAAGTGATCAACATTAGGTAAGGGATACCGATTCTTTATAGTTATATCATTGAGCTTCTGGTAGTTTATACACGGCCGTAGTCCACCATCCTTCTTACTAACAAACAACAATGGTGATGAACAGGGGGAGCGGGACACTCATATGAACCCCTTCTCAAGCATTGTGTCCAGGTGTTCTCTCAGGGCAATTTGTTCCCTTTGATTACAGCTGTAAATAGGTCCATGAGTAGGCTGCTTCCCTTCTATTAAATCAATTGCGTGATCAAAGTATCCTTGAGCTGGTAATTGATTAGCCTCCTCCTCTCCAAACAATAAAGCCCATTTTGAGAGATACTCAGGAATCTTCCCTTTGCAAGGCTCCAATGGACCACCCTGAGGAACTGTTGCAGACATGTCCAAACCTTTATGACCTTCTAACACACACTCAATGAGTTTGACTCCAAGTTTAATTGTGATAGAGTTCTTTCTGTAATTGTGCTGAAGCTTAACCTGTGTCCACCAAGGATATCCAAGAATTACAGGATGGGGTGAACTACGCAGGACCCAAAACTCCACTTGCATTTCCCTTACCCCAACTTAAAGTTAATGTGACACGAGCAACGGTAAGCTAAAGACTGTTCACCATTTCCTAAAGTTAATTTCATTAAGTTTTTCTTTGCATGCAAGCCCAGTTTCTTAACTGCATGCTCTGAGATGAAGTTCCGTGAGGCCCCACTGTCCAGCAAAGCCATAGTTTTCAAATTCCTCTTCTCATAATATAACTTCACACTTAAGACTGGATAAGACTGCATATACTGTTTTTTATGAGGAAACGAGAGTCTGAGGTTTTCATTATGGTACTTCTGTTCCCATCATTCTCTTGGTCTGCTAATAACCACTATTAGGCTCTGGGTGACCTCAATAACTTTGTTTAAGGGTAGCATGACGGGGTGGTGTCTGATCAAATCTGCTAAGTGACTCTCTAACCCTTATCTGGAATAGATTGCTCCCATTTCCTCGTCTAATTCTGACCTCTGAAAGTTCTCCAAGAACTTATGAGTATATTCTTTAATGGTTTGACCTTCCTGTTGAAGCTTCATCAAAGCAATCCTTGCCTGTAATCTAATGCTAGTGCAGGCCGCTGCAGCTAACAACTGGTCTCTGAATGCTCCATAATCTTCACGCAAATTTTCATTCGCCTCTAAGGCGCTTATAAACCAACACAGAGCATCACCAGTGAGTTGTGAGCCCACTGCCATAATTTTTCGCTTGTCATCTAAATAGGTATCAGGATAAGCTTTGAAATATGCCCCCAACAATGTAAGACCTTCTTTAACTTCAGCTAAAGTTAATTTCTTAGGCAAGGGGACTGTAGGGAAAGTCATAGTTGTATAGTAGGCAACACCAGCTGTTTGCATCTGACTGGGTCCTACTGCTTCTTTATAAGTTGGTTCATATTGCTTTACTGGTAAAACCATCTGCACCAGTAATTGGTAACTTTTCATCAACAAAGCAAGTATCAAAGCTCCTAATAATAAAAAAGCGGTGGGATATTTATTATAAATCTTGGCACTTAAATTGTCAGGGACTGGTGTACTATGAACCTGGTTGGGGATAGCTAACCATGAGTTAGCATAACCAAGGGGTTTAGCCCAGTATGATAGGGACACTAGAGGTGTCCAAGTATAAGGAATGTTGGGTAAGCTGGTATGGGAGCTGCTTAAAGACATGGCTTTAAAAGGGGAAAGTTGGAAGATAATTTCTTGTAGGCTGGAGTGGTAGATCGGTATTGATAAAATTTTAGTAAATAAACTAATAGTCTTTGCATTATAAAAAATACTTTTATTGACCGCAAAGATTAACCAAATGAATGCCTTGGTTTTATCTGCCATCCAACTTCTTTGACTTACCTTAGCTTAATTGATTAAAAACAGGGCACTATTCTTCTCTGGAGCTTATGGGATCGCAACTTACATGTGATTTTAAAAGGAAGTGGGAATCGTCTCAATCTCATTGTAAATTCGTTTTGGTGCGATTAATTGACTCAAACCTTATCTCAACTAAGGTGATTTGAATGATTAATTGAACATTTTTACTACAATTATTCATTTGATATGAATTTATTCGATCTAACTTCATCATATATCCTCTTGATCTGATGGATGATGTCTGTAGTCTCAGGAATTCCACTAATGTCAGGATTTACCCTGACAATAACCTTCTGTCCTTAAGGCAGTAGGTCCATGTCTTCACTGGCGCATGAGGGCAAACGAGGCTCTGCTTTTTTCTATCAGAGGTAGCTGCTTAAATCCCTTCTTCTTCTGAGTATAAATGACTGAGTAAGAGAAATGATTAGTTTATACTAGAAATATTCATTTCTTTCTCTTATTCTCTTCATTTTGAATATAATTGGCATCTGGTAACTGAGTATACTGACTGTATTCTGGTTGAAGTCAATGATTCTACAAACTCAACTAGGACTACATTACTATGAGGAAATTGTAGTGGTCATTCTTAAGTACTACAACCAGAGAGAACGAAACAATTTATCCAAATTGCAAGAGTAATGTGAAACAAGATCCTTGTGCTTTAGCTGATTCAGGCCCAGAGGTTCTGAACTTGGTATGAAAGTTGAAGTAAAGTGCTAATCCTAATTTCTTCATAAGATTGTAAGACATAATCTTGACTAATGCTCAAGTATCCAGTACTGCTAAAACTTTGACTTTATGTATGGTGACTTCCACTTTTGCAATACACTTGCTGATAGTCATTCCTCAGAAAGAGTTACGCCAAATGTTTGACTTAATCTAAAGTCTTCAGGAATACAGGACTCTTAAGAGTTTTGGGTGACTTACATCTTTGATTACAATCTTCTTGATGTAGTTTTCACAATATTCTTGCGATCCAATAAACAACTTATAATCTGAGTGGTCTTGGAAGCTTGAGCTAAATAGTTCTTTTATAGAGCTCTAAATTATCTTGATTAGGTCTGAGTTAGGCTAGCACAACCACTTTACTTGAGACTCTAATTTATAGCACCTTGACTCAACTTCCAAACCAGGCTTATCTTTATTTAATCCATTGGTGTGATGTGTGACCTACTTGATTGATACTGAAACCTTCTCTTTATTTTCTTTTTTCTTCTCTCCTTTAGTTTAGGACAATTTCTTTATGATTTCACTTCCTACTAACAGTTGTTATAAAAATGATTTTATCATAATTGAGGTGCTTGAGTTGACTGGTTAGTAAGCTTCTTCTTAGGCTTATACTCGCAGCTCTGAGCAATGTAAACAGCATTTTTAATCATGCGGCGTTTCTGATGGTTCTGATGTCCAAAATAATTTTATAAGCAGCTTTGAGAATCAATTAAGGACTACCTAAATGCCTTTAGGGATTTAGCAGGGTTAATGGCCAAGGTCATATGAATCAGGAGTTGAGGATTATTTTAGCAAACTTAAGACAGCATTTGATTAACTAGATTTAAGGCTCTAGTTGTCTAAAGCTGTAGAGCTTTGAGGTTATACTAGTTACCATAGTCCACAACTAACTTAGACTTCACCGTTCTTATAATGAGAAAGTCTTGCTCCATGTTTTATATGTCCTGTGCGCTTCCAGATTCACAAACAAGAATTTTTTGACTTTGTCTCAAGTATGATGGTTTTGAAGTATGACTCCAAGAACCTAATGTGCTTCTCAACTCATGCATCTCTGAACATGGTGAGCTTTCCGCCTTTTATTGGATACGTACATGCTGTTCTATACACTTGATGAAATATGGCTATAGTTCCCTCACCAGGACAGGACTTGTCTTTAGATATAGGTGGAAGTTTGGATCCTCTTCAGATTTTAACTTATAAGGCAGGTTGTAAACACATCGCTGTGTTGGTGCTGGTAGTGCGTTCTCCCAAATTAGGTAACGGTTTAAGAGGAGAAGACGTCTGAGTTTCATATAGTACACATCCTATATCAAGTAATCTAACTGGTCGTCATGGCTTTCTAGTCTAAAATTTTCTGTTTAAACTTTGTATGGTTTCATAATTCTTCCTATTTAAGAACTCCATTTTCTCTTATAAATGATCTAATGCCAATTTTCTAATCCTTTATTGCGCTAATATGGTCTAACTCTTCCTAAATCACTTGTCAAATGAGCTAATTGCTTCAACTCATCAACATCTTGTAATTACTCTACAATTATCCATCTTATGCAGGTTTCTCTCTATGGTTCATCTCCATGGTAACATCATAAAGCTCTCTACAATTGCTTAGTAGTGCCATCTGTAGTGAGAACCAATTACCAATGAAGTGGCCGCATGCTCAGGTAGTGCTGATTAAATGTGTGCCAGAAGCAATAAATTACCTTTTTTAACATGTTTTATCACTAAGAAATTTGGAGAGACTTGTTACTAAGTATGTGTGATTTTTACCATTATTCCAAAGGTGTCCAACCGTTATTATTCATTGGAATAATATTAACACAGCTGTTACTTAGTACACCGTAGCTCCTCTTATCCTCTGCAAATAACAAATTAGAATAAATTAAAACCTTTACCAGTAAATCTTCTATATATGGCGTTGTTAGCACCAAATAGAAAAAACAATAAAAGAGAGTCTGTGAAAGAAGCTATTTTATTATGAAGTATGGAATATATATATATATTAGGGGATTCATGATGATTAAATAGGGCTTGTGGTTTTCAAATACATTTCTTGCAAGGTAGTTTTGTATTGTATCATGGTTTAGGGTAAGCAGAGTCCAATTAGCATTCTATATTCAATCTTTTGAGCTTCTTCTCCAGATTATACTGTGGAGCTCTTGTTTACATATCTATTCCTGGCTTTTAATGAGACCAACTGTAGCTCATGTGGTTCTCTTGACTACTTTGGCATTTACAGCTGCATATCTACTTCATTTTTTCTAATCAATTATGCTTTTGTAATTAGTATGCTTATCTATGCCTGGCTGCTAATAAGACCAAATGTAGCTCATGTGATTATTGTGACTCCTGTGGCTCTTACAGCTGCATATCTAAGTTAACTTTAATCAATTATGCTCATAAAATTAGTTTGCTTTTCAATTTGGTAATATTCTCATTCCTTGGAGTCATAAAAAAGGGGAAACTCTCCTTAAAGAGGGCTTTTTGATTAGCCCATTATTGTCAGGAAATTAAAGTCATATAATGGGGTTCCTTGGGGGCGTCGTTTTCAGTGTTAGGTGCATACTCTTTTTTACCATTATATATTGGTGCTCCTACTTTTCTTTCTCGTTGCAAACACTTTTGCAAACTATTCAATTCAAGACTCAATCTACTTTGATAATCTCACAGAGGAGATTAGTCTGCGCCCATGTCAGGGAGCAGGTGGGCAAGCAAGGTAAGAGGAGCAGGCGGAAGGCCCGCGGCCTCCAACATTCAAAAACGCCCCGGAGAATCCAGCGGAATAGACAAAAATCTCAAAAACAGGTGGTCACAATTTCCCCAGAGATACTCACGTGGAAAGCACGATGCAACCAGTAAATCAACACGCCACATTCCCAGCCACTTTCGTTGGTGGAATTTGGAGTCCATGTGTATCTGGACATCCAAAAAACGGCCTTATGGGAAAAATTTTGTGAAGATGTACACAAAATTTTCCTGACCGCGGTGTACGTTGCACCTCACTCCATGTCACGTGGTTGGCTGGACCTAGGTTTTGAAAGCAAATTAACAGCAGATGAGGCTGCAGCAGTGCGCATAGTGGTCAACCTCCCTGAAGGGCATCGGGTCATCAAAGCCAAACACACCAGATGGACAAAATCAAACCACTTTTCCTCACGTTTGACTTTTTGCCTACTACAGTAAAACGTGACATTTTGGAGCAACACCTGAAAGATGGTCTCGCCGTATATGGCGAAATACAATCTTTTGAAATGCAATGCTTCACGCTGATGCCACACCTGTGCACCGGCAAAGCCATCGCAGTTCTGACCCCAACTGAGGAGATCATGAAGGACCTAACCCAGATCCCGCACTCTACTTTTATTGATATCGCAGGGCATACCACCCACCCATTCCAGGTAACCGTGGACAGCGCGCCCCCCATTTGCACCCACTGTGACGCGTTTGGCCATAAGGCGCATGCATGCCCCATCAAGGAGGGCGTCACATTCCAAGAGCACCCCTCGGCGGCCATGGCCAGTGGAGAGGCGCACTATGAACCATTCACAAGCACCAAGGAGGCTTTCCCATGGGGAGCACAAGGCCGCTACCTATTGGTAAAGCCCATCTCCCCGCAGGAGTAGAAGAAGGCCAAGTAGGCCCATAGGGCCGCGGCCAAGGAAGCGGCCAAGGCCACCACCACCATCCCACACTCACAACGCCAGGAGGACATGGAGACCTTTGCAGTGGAAGTGACTCGGGAATCCATCATCCAATCAGATTGGAAAGCCCATGCCGAGCATGCCACTCAATCTGAGGATCTGATGGGAGGTTCAATCTCACCCAATTGTTGTACCCAAGCTCTGGTCAAAACTGACTTGAGACCTATCCCAACTGAAAAATTTTTTTGACCCGCTCGACGGTGCACCAAACTCATTTGCACCACAAAAAATTCATCTGACGTTGGGAAAACAAAAAATGAAGGCCAAAGCCAACGCAACTCTTATCGCAAAAATTAACAAAAACCCCAATAGCGTTGCTGCTAACACCCATGCTGCTGTGAAAGCCTGTGGGGACCTTGAAGAGGCTGGTGGGCCCGCGGGCCCACTCCCTCGCACCTAAGGTGCAATGGGGGAAACCTTCACTCTAGGGACATTAAATATCGCTGGACTCAAAGCCTCCCCATCCTGGGCTAGGAAACTGAGTTTTTTACAACACAATTTACCCATGGATTTCATGGCCATCCAGGAGTCCCACTGTCCATGAGGTTCCGAGGAAGTTTGGAAAACAATGCTCCTCCCATCCCTCTCCTTTTGGTCAAAGCACTGTGGGGTGCTAATTAAAAAATAATTTTCAAATTCACATCCTCAGAAACATTCCTAAATGGCCAAGTGCTCGTTGTCACCTTCTCGTGGGCTGACGTTGCGCATGCAATCATCAACATCTATGCCCCAAACGGTGCACACGAGCATCAGGATTTTTTCTCATTGGTCAAATCCCTCCCACTACCCCCAGACCCTTTCATAGTCAGCGATACGAACTGCTGGCTAAACACTCCAATGGACCGGTGGCCTTCCTCACCCCACGCCTCACAGGGTCACATAGAACTACGCGTTCTAAAAGCCACCCTTGGGTTAATGGATGCACTGCTGTGACATGCCCCACTGCTCAAAAACATGACGCGTCCCCACGTCCACAACGGCCAATTAAGGTCCATGACCCGCATCGACCTTATTCTAATGCTGGTGATATTCCAACCCCACATCTCCCACTTCAAAACAACGAAAATGGAATTCTCCAACCACTGACTGGTCTCGATAACCTACCACTTACCTGTCACAGTTGCAAAGACCCCACATTGGTGCAAAATCCGCCCCCCTGAGCTCGCGTCACCAGGATTTTCCACGTAGGTGGAAGAGGCTTCTCTGGCAAAATTGTTTGTTGCACCATTTTGCGTGGACCCCATTTCCACATGGGCAACTTTCAAAGAGGACACCATCCGCCACTATTGCCATCTCTCCTCCAGATGCTCACGAGCCACATCAGCAGTTATCTCGCATGCTCTGGTGGAATTGGCCCACTTGGAGTCCAACATTCCAGCCATAGGATACAGCCCTGCATGGGGCTGGAAGTGGGCGGAGGCAGCTGCACACCTCAACGCACTCGAAAGGCAACACAAACATTGGGTTTGTGTCCAATACAGGGCCACACGCTTCACTAAAGGTGACAAGTGTACCGCATACTTCTTTAAAAAAAATTTTGCACCACGGCAGAGTGTGGCCTGCACACAGGTGCGAAGATCGGATAATTCCATTGTGGACACACTGGCTGAAGTGGCAATCAAAATGCAAAAATATTACTCTGAGTTATACCGAGCCAAACCAATTCAGCCAGCTGAAATGGTGGAATTTCTCAATCGAGCTCATATCTGCACCATTTTCTGATACCCAGAAATAATGAATTTAATTACTCTGAACGAATTATGGACAGCCATTCGCAGTGCGCCAAACTGAAAATGCCCAGGCCCAAATGCATTCCATATGAGTTCTACAAAAATTATTTAAAATATATATCCCCATTGCTGCTAGCCTCACTTAACCAAAGCCTGTTGGAAACGCGCCTCCTACCAGGAGGACATGAGGCCTTTACTGTCACACTCTTCAAGAAAGGGGATAAGCTTGACTTAGCTAACTGGGGCCCCATTTCTCTAACAAACACAGACACCAAAGTTTTACCAAAAATCATGGCTAACCGTTTAGGGACTGTAGCATCTGCCATCATCTCCCCAGAACAATTCAGTTTCATCCCCAGAAGGTCAATTTGGGATAACGTGCACTCCGTGGCTAATGCATGTCAGTTCACAGCCTCTGGGGCACTGGTATTCTTGGACCAACAAAAGGCCAATGATAGAGTAAACTAGGAATACCTAAAGGCCTGCCTCCATCAATTCCGCCTACCCCCCGCTTCATAAGCTGGGTAATGCTGCTCACGGAATCTGCGACAATGGCAGTGCGTGGCCCAAGCTTCCTAATGGAAGTAGTCCGCCCTCAAAGGGGCTTGCGACAAGGGGACCCCCTCAGCCCACTCTTATACAACTTCAGCCTTGACCCACTACTGCGAAATGTGAATGCCCAACTCAATGGGGTCCATGTGCCAGGCCAAACCCAAGTCAAGATGATGGCATTTGCAGATGATTGCGTGGTGGGGGTGTCTAATAACAAAGATGCATGCACGCTTGAAGCCCTCATCCAGGAATATTCCCGGGTAAGCAACACGGCACTGAACACCTCCAAAAACCGAAATCATCCTCCTTGGTCGGTTTCAGAACTGCTGGGCCCCAGCAATTAGTTCCCAACACGGCCCATCTGCTTGCCCACGTCCACGCCTTACTAACTCAACACACACCGCTCCACTGGTGCTCCCCTTTGTGCCACGACCTACCATAGGACTGGTGCGCCATCTGGGCGTGTGGATGGAGGCAGGCGGATATGCGTCAGCAGTAATGGAGTGCTGTATACTGGACAACGTGATGAAGCGAATAGCCTCTCTCAGAGCTCACCCTACTACCCTCACTAGCAGGGTTGTTCTTGCCATTTCTATGCTCCTATACAAAGTCTGGTTCGGAGCCCACGCCATACCCTTCTCCCCAAGCTTCTTCAAATCCCTGTATGCTTTGCTGCAAGGATGGCTTTGGTCAGGCCGCCCTCCACCAGTACGGTTAGAGGTCATGTTTGGCCCTCATCATCAAGGTGGCATGGGCCTGCTTGACTTCAAAGCCCATGCTGCCAAGATCCTGGGCACCTGGATTGTGGCCATCACCGCTCCTACACTCCCATCCCAACACTGGTCCTGCGCAGCCCACTCCGACTTCTCCCAAGCCTTGGGCCTCAACAATCCATCAAACCCCCACTCCCTGATGAAATACCTCGCATCACACACATCAGCCACAGGTCCTCACGGGACTAAAACCCACTATAAACGAATCCTACTCTCCATGTGAAGCACAGAGTGGAGAATTCATATTAGCGGACATACAACCTGAAGAGGCCGCCCCTCTCCTCAGTTCACACAAGAGTTACAGGGCTACCCATCCATGATGGCGTGATCCCCATTCAACCCCATGTCCTATCCAGGGTGGACTACCTGGACATGATGGACATCCCTTATTCCACTGAGACCCAAAAGACTATCTGGAAATACGCACACCATCCTATGTTGCAGCCTCAAGTCCGCTCCCATGTGTGGCGCTGCCTGAGGCGGGTGTATCATACAGCTGAGCGCTTTAACGCTTTACACTCATCCTGTGTCGTGTGTGGCCAGTATGGAACGCTGTTCCACCGCCTGGAGAAGTGCCCCACCTCTAAAGTGATATGGCGCGAAGTCCAACGTCTGCTAGGCCAGGATCAAACGCATCCCTTCAGTCTGTCAAGAGATATGTTTGCTTCATCAATGGCCTCCCCCTTCCACCTTCCCTCCGTGCTCTGGTGGTTGCAATCGCCATGTGGACTATCCACACGATTGTCTTGGATGCCATCGCTGGCTCCATCTTCACCCTCCCAGAAGCTGTCCACAGATTCCGGTCTCATTTGGTGGACCACTTTCAAGCGTGGATGTTTGGATATCTCCCACTGCGTCGCCGACAGCTGGTCTCCTCCTGGTTCCCAGTCTGGTTCATCAAATCAGACCCCTTCCTCAACACGTGCTCAATAGTGGCTACGGCCCCTTCACACGTTCCCTCCCCTCCCCATAAGTGGCGTTCCTGCTGGCAACAAGAGATAGCATCGCTTCTCTGGGGTGCCTCCCCTGGTACTAAGTTTGTCTTTCCTGAGTCATATTCAGAAGTGTCCATCTCATGGTCAGCCTTCCCAGCAATAAATTTAAATTGTAAAATTATATTGGTGCATCCTATGATTTCATTTTTGAGTGTCTGTAAAATATTGCAGTGGTCAGGGGTATATAAAGGCCTCTGCTATCAAAATTTTTATAACAATCTTAGCCTTTAAAAGGGGCTTCAGATTTTTTAAAAATTGGGTTGATCGCTGGCCATACTAGATTTAGCACCACTAGTGCTAAAAATATTGCTGGTCATACTAAAGAGACTCAACCTACTATTTTAGTCATCTATAATACTGATATTAAAATTTATATAATTTAAATTTGAGGTTTTCTGGTGTGTTCTTTTCATAGAACGAGGATTAACTCCTTTGGGTGAGACTTTCTAAACAGTGATAGTAACAAATACCTGCTTTTATGGCTTGGGGTCACCATTATTCCTAATCTAATATAGAGGAAGGTTTTTGAGTACTTAAAGTGTTTTCTAAAAACCAACTTTTATTAATAAGATATCATATAAGTCTTTATAAAAGAGTACTAGTTTAGTTTTGTAAACAATGACTAGAGCTTGTTGTAACTGGTATGCCCAACCGTCAGAATATTGTCTTATTTAACTTTTTCCCTAATTTTATTAATAAGTAGATATTGAATATAATTGGTATAGTAATTAGTTCACCCTGCAGCCTCAGCTTTTATAGTTAATGGTTTAAAGAATGATTTACTATTAATCAAATCCCTATAGCCCTGCTGGCACATTTATTATTCCCTAAATTTATTAGCTACTGATGTTGTGGCCTTGATTACTATATCACCTCCTAATTTAGCATACTATTTTAAGTTACCCCATGACGGTGTAAATTCATGAGTAATAGTGTTCTAACTCTATTATGGCTATCCGCTGTAAATTTAATTACATCCAGTGTATTTCATCTTTCAATACAATTCTTCAAGCCTTAGTTATAATTTTCTGACTCAATTTGGATTACAATTTTAGTATGCCATTTGGGGGTGATACTTGGTAACCATGGTAAGTAGTAATGAGATCTCTATTATCAATGTTTGTCTGAGGAGAATCGCAATGTAAACATGTCTTTAAATCCTGGAGAAGCTGAGAGAGCCAATACAAAAATACCTTTATCAAGCCCTGGACCACTGGTATTATCTGATTCTACAATGTTCTTCTTTGTTTATAAAATAAAAGCCCTATTTTCTTGTATAAGGTTTTTCTGGTAAGTTTTTCAAGGTTAATGTCATCATACAGTACCTTGTATTTAGTGCATTTAACCTTTGCGTTTAAAAGATGATGACGCTGCACCAATTTTCTCAGAGCCAATATTATTATTAAGCCAAAACACAGCGGCATTGCACTATAAACTCCTAGAGAAGTTGCCATATATGGCTTTTTTGTTCCATATTTACTGGTGATCAATGTCTGTAATAAGACCAAGTTTTTTTACTAGCTTAGTACACATAATATTGTTTGGTACACCATTATCTGATATAGCTATCAACTTAAGCTTACAATATTAATTACAGTATAGGCGAAATAGGATAGTAAGTATCAGAGATTATTTAGTTGACACCGATAATGTCACTTTGACCTAAATAAGTATTGGCTTCACCATTATAAAAAACTATTAGTGGATTTTTGGATGCCTGGAGATGTCCTGACTGGAGTTTCTATCTACCTTCAGTATGTCTCTTAAAAAGAAATGGTTTCTATAAGTGATGGCAATGCACTTTAGTGGTAGAAGGGTCCAATTATTTGCAGATATTCTGGACTCTAACCTGATAACGCTAATGTTGTTTATATAAAAAGAACTGTAACATATATGCTACTTTTAATATAAAAAAGATTATATAATATCTTTTTAAGGTAAAATTCTTTAATATAAATGGGAGCAAGGGAGTCTTGTGGCGTTGAGAGCGTCTGGGTTCTTCTTGATCAGGATCTTCACTTCTCATTTAGTAGGTTTGTCAAGTGGCGGTCATTTTTATATGGTAATATCTGGGTTGCATGATTCAATTGTTCAGATGATTTGGGATTGTAACTCTGATGTTTGGGATGCAATTCACCCAGGTCATCAATGTGTGTCTCAGTCAGAATAATATCTTAGACGATTATTGTATCCCTTTTATTAGTTCATGCTCATTTGGGGAATCATTCTAAAACAAACAAAAAAATTTCTCATGTCAGGGATGTTTGATTCTCGGGGATGGCGTTCAATCTTCTCAACACTTTGTATTTTACAGAATCATGGTGCTTTAAATTATATTTTATGTGTTTCTAGTGTTGATTGCTAGTATGGCTATGGTATTAGTTCATAAAAAGGATAGAACACCATATGTGAAATCACAGATCCGTTGGCTATTCTGTAGCCTTAAAGAGAAATATCGCTGTCAGAGAGTCCTAAACAGGATATTCGCAGTGGGGTTTGTCCATAAGAAGTGGCAGCATATAAGCAATGGCTATAATGAGCTCTAGGTTGTTCTTAGTGATGTCAAGGGTTCCTGACTCAAGGGTTTTAAACTAAAGATTTTTTTTAAATTGAAAATAAATTCTAAAATTTTAGGGATATTATTATAGATATTTTTTTATAATATAAACATATAATTTATTAACTTTCCGCTTGGAGATTTATCAGTCAGAGGCATATTTGTCACTATAAACTTTAGTGTTCTCTGAGGGCAGTAAGGCGTATTCTGAGACTTCCTAATTAATTACTCCAACCTCTTCTGGAGACTCTTCCAAATGATGAGTGAATTTTGGCGCGTTGAACGAGTTTTTTTGTAATTGAACTTATCAAATTTTCCTAAATTTTGTCTTGATACTGACCTTCATGATACTTTATAATTTCCAAAGTTCTTAAATTATTTAACCTCTTCTTAAATCTTTCTAGATGAAAAACGAATTCTTAAATCATTGGATGAGTTTTATCACCTTTAAGATATACTAAAATTTGCCTTGGTTCTGACCTGCTTAATTGTTAACGATCTTTCACCTTTTAAGCTCAGATAATTGTCAAAACCACCATTCAAATCCTTCAATGCACCAGTTCTTAATTTAAGCAATTAGGATCTATAATTACGGTCCTTTATATCTCTATAAGGAGATATTGAGGCTATGTAGAGATCTGGGATAAACTTGATCGTCACATCACCACCTCCTAATGCACAATCCTCAGAAGTATTAGTGATTCTCAGCTTGGGCTTTATGACATTTTGATGTGGATTTGAGTGAATTTGGGATGGTTCATACAGGTAAGTTCTTTCTGGCCTTCTGGCAGCTGGGCAGTAGCCCATCAAAGGGTCTTAATCTTATGAAAAATTAACCAGCTAGGCAACATGAGCTCCTGTCAGGTCCTCATTGGCGGGATAATTGATATTAACTACATGATCTTGGAAGTTGATATTTGGGTTTTAGGAACTGGAACTCTTACTTGAGAGGTAGTTCCGTAGAGTGTTTCTGAGTTGATTAAGTCCAGGTGTCATTTGAGGTAAATGGATGATCAACGCTCTCCCTTCTAGGGAGGAGGTGGCAGCCACAAACGTAACTGGTGAGGAGGATTGTTGTCAGTTGGAAGCAACAGAACTAAACAAAAGCCTGTTTTTCTCACTAAACTGGATTGTTTCCCAAAGGAAAGGAGGTTTAGAATATGATTTTAAGATTATATATGAGCACCAAATTCTAATAGTTGCTTAGTGTTGTTTGCTAGTAGAACTATGGTATGGTCCTATCAGAAAATTAACCAGGTGAAAATTCTCCAATATTAAGTGAGATTTGGGATGAATAGGCAAATTTCAGAGGAATGGATTATTAAATTAATTTTGTATGTGTTAATGATTGCATGGTGAGTTGCTCCTCAAATTGGGTTAAGCTGAATCTGTATTCTGCCAGGTCAGGAAGTTAGTATCAAGTGAGGAAAATCAATGGTCTGAATTAGGTCACAGTATACTGGCAACTAGTATCCAAGGATGATCATTTATATTAATTTAGTATATGTCAGCGGAATTTGATTTTTACAAGTATAAGGCTGCCAAGGTTTTTCTGGCGCCTATATTTTAATTAATAGTTTCCCAAAAGAGGATACCCCAAAGATTAACTGAGAAGAGTTGAAATGTGATGTCAGCAAGATGCCAAGATATTCTAATTTAAAGCAAGCGACTGAAGTGGTTTCCAGCATATACTAAGTAACTCAAAGGTCAAAATTCAGATTATATATAAATATATGTAAAAATTTATATGGCTAAACAGCAATAGAAGCCAAGGATGAAGCTGAAATTGTTAAATTGTCATTGGGAAGGACAAGGGAGAGGGTCAACGCCATGGAAGAGAGTAGCGCAACAGAAGGCTGAGAGAATGGTTGGCTGGAAGAACCAGCAATGAGCCAATAGGCCAGTGGTGGGTGAAGTAGCCCTTTTGTAAAAATATAATACCTGGCGCTTTCTTTCAATAAACATCACTCTTTGCCTAGTCTACTTTTTACTATAAGTTTATGTTTATACTTTTTTGGTGGGGTTTAGACTGGGAGATCCCCAAATGGCGCAGGTGACACGCCAAGGGGCCAGTCAGTGCTGGTGGCTCTGACGCCTAAGGCAAAATGGCAAGGTCTGACCAGTCTTCATACTGGTTGTCCTTCCAACCAGTAGAGCCCACTGTCATGGAAAAGCGATTTTCCAACAGTGGTGCTCACTACTGGGGGTGCTGCTGGTTGGTGCTGGAGTAGCTGAAGGGTGGTGAGAATTCTAGCATTGTTAGTGGTTTGGAGGGTCAAGCTTTAATGACCGCCTCACATGCCAAGGCTGTAAATTAGGAGGAATATCATCTGGCTAAGTGGGAAGGAATGTCAGAAAATTAACCAGATGGAATCCTTTAATGATTAAATGAGCTTTGGGATGAAATAGGCCAATCCCAGTGGAATGGTTTATCTAATGAATTTCATATGCTTTAATTATTGCGTGGTGAGCTGCTCCTTAAAATTGGGTTGAGCCAAATCTGTATTCCTCTGAAGTTGGGAAGTTAGGATCATGTTAAGCAAATCAATGTATCAATTTAGGCTTATAGATCTCTGGAAACTAGTATCTAAAGATCATTTATAATAATTTGTTATATGTCAGTGGAGCCCAAAGATTATGATTTTGAGGCAGCTGAGGATGTTTCCAGCGCCCATATAATACTTAACTGTCACCCAAAAGGCAATACCCTGAAGTTCGACTGAGAAGAGCTAACTTTGATGTCAGCAAGATACTGAGATATTCTGAGACAAAGTGATCAACTGAAGTGGTTTCAGGTGCATAATAAGCAACTTTTAGGTCAGTTTCAGATTTGATATTTATTTAAATAATATTTTATATGGTTCACTGGCAACTGAAGGCTGAGGATGAAGCTGAAAATGATATTGGTCATTGGTCAGGACGAGGCAAGAGGGTTAACGCCAGGATGTGAGTAGCACATCGGAAGTCTGAGAGAATGGTTGGCTGTAAGAACCAGCAATGAGCCAATAGGCCAGTGGTGGGTGAAGTAGCCCTTTTGCAAAAATATAATACCTGGCGCTTTCTTTCAATAAACATCACTCTTTGCCTAATCTACTTTTTACTATAAGTTTGTAGTTATTCTTGTTTGTTGGGGGTTAGGCTGGGGGATCCCCAAATGGCGTGGGTGACACGCCAAGGGGTCAGCTGCGCTGCTGGCCCCAACTCCTAAGGCAAAACGGCAAGGACTGACCAGTCTTCATATTTGTTGGCCTGCCAACTAGAAGAACCCACTGTCACTGGAAAAGCAATTTTTCCAACAGAGCACCTAAAAAGGATAGAGTACCATAAGTAAAATCGTGGAATCATCAACTACTCTGGCGTCTTAAAATGAACAGCACTATAAAAAGGAGTTCAAACTGGATATACACAGTTGGAGCTGTCCCTAAGGAGTAACATCATATAAGTGATGTCCATTATTTTAAAATCAATACATGAGAAATAGGCTTATCAATTGCTATAATGGTCAGTTGCAAAATTAGTGACCTAATAAATCATTATAGTCAACCAGAACTGAGACACAGCAGTAATTGCCACCATTAAAAATTTGCAGAAAATTATATACAAACATATATGAGTTTTCCAGAAAGTCTACTAACAAATTAAACTTTAAGAATAATGATTAGATCAAGAAATAAAAACTCAGCAAAATTGCCAAAATTGCGAATCTATACTACTGAAACCTAAATGGAGATAGTGGAGAAACCTCAATGATTAAATTAAAGAGCTAAGATAATAAAGTAGGGAAAAGGAATTTTTTGGTAAGAATAACCAGCAATGAAACTTTGTCAGTGAAAAAAGTAGTTAGAATTTTCTTAATTTAGGTGGTAGTGCAACTCTATCAATAAAGACATTATTATAGATGTTTATTCTTTTACTTATATTATGATACCCTGGGGGATGACAATCGTCATATTGCTTTCTTGTTGCATCATTGGTACTTTGATTCTGTGCAACCTTCTGCCAGATTATACAAATTGACAATCACTATTTGGCAGAAATTCAATAGCTAATTGAGTTATGGATAGACTTTATGACATCCAGGGTGCCTAAATTGAGGATTCCAAACTAATGAAATTTAAAAAAATTAGTTTTAAAATTTAGGCTACTTTATTGGGGATATTTAAATATCTAGAATATGAAGTTAAATTAATTATTTTCAGCTGGAATATATATAGAGATGGCAGCTTAATTGCTGTTATAAACTAAGCAGAGTTCTGTGGGCTGTATGGCAGATTCTGAGACTTCTTCTGGAATTATTTCAACTTCTTTTAGAGAATTTACTGAATTCTAAGAGAATAACAAGGCATTGTATGAGTATATCTCAATTATATATTGATTACCTAAATTTTGCCTTGATTCTGAACTGCTTGATATTCTTTGATTTTTTGAGGTTTCTGGAATTTCTCCAACCTCTTCTGTAAACTTTTCTAATGCCAAGTAATTTATGGTGGCATAGGACAAGGTTTCCCCCTTTTTATTTATTAATTTTGCCTTAATTATGACCTTCTTGATTGTTGAATTTTTTTGCCAATTGGAGCTCCCATAACTGTCAAAATATGCTATTTGAATCCTTTGGTTCACCAGATTTTAATTTCTTAAGCGCCAGAATACATAATTTAGACCTTGATATCTCTATAGGGGATATTGAGGCTATGTGGCGATCTGGAACACCCTTGATTGTAAGTCAATAGGTTTGCTATTATATATTTTAATAGTGCCCCCTCAAGATCCTGTCAGTGGGTGGCATGGGCCTTATGAAACCTAACAAGATTCATATCAACCACGGAGCCCTGTATTAAATGTGCAATAGATAATTGGAACATCCTTGTATAATATGTGATATGGACCCAACCAAAAAAGTCAAATTAGTTGGGATGTCCACCAGGGCAATGATAATAAAATAAGAAAAAACCAATTTTGAAGGTGAAAGAAGCTGGTTGATGGGAATCTCATTGTACAGTCTCCTTTTTAATAGCAATGACAATCTCTTGTATGGCATGCTCTTGTAACCTGATGATTTTTTGAATAATGCTCTCATAGTTAATTTGGAAGTTTCGGTGTGAAAAAGTCTATCAGTGGTTGGGCACTGCTAGGTAATTGTGGTTCTCTTCCATTATGTGTTTTTAACAGCAACATATTGATTATGTGATGATAATTTATCAGGTAGACTAGGAAAGCAGATGGTAGATAGTGATTTCCCCACATTGGATCAGCGGCTACCATCTTAAAAAGATTAGATATTATAGTACCATTTTCTTGTTCTACTGCCCCATTAGTTGAAAAATTAAAGGTAACAGTGAGGTCTTGGATTGTAAAAAACAGTGACGTCAGTCCTTGAACAACCCAAATGAAAATTATTTTGTTGACAGAAAGTAAGACCTTTGAAATCCATGTTGCGCAAAGATGGAGTAGAAAAAGAATAAGGACGTAGTTTTAGCGTTGATGTTAGGGACAGAGATAGCATTGATCAGAAACATCTCTTTCTCGTTGCAATCACTATTGCAACTGATTTTGATTCAAGACTAGGTAAGATTGAAAATCAACACAAGGAGATGAGTGTGCACCCAACACCAGGTAAAGGTTAGGCAAGTGTAGTAAAGCGCAAAGGCAGTATTCACACCGTCCAAAGTTTATAAATGCCCCAGGACAATGATGGATAAGATAACAAAGAAAACAGTCTTGAACAATGCACCAGAAATTTTAGCCTGGCAAGCAAAAATGCAACCAGTTCATCAAAACTCTGCATTACCAGCCCCTGTTATCAGTGGAGCATGGGATTCTAGTTTTTCTGGTTATAAACTTAATGGCACTTTGGGAAAGTTTTGCGGTGATGTGCACAATCACTTCCCAGCCGCTGTATATGTGCTCTGTACTCTATAATTTGCGTATGGTTGGATCTCAAGTTTGAATCTG
Source organism: Massospora cicadina (assembly GCA_022478985.1). Taxonomy (NCBI): domain Eukaryota; kingdom Fungi; phylum Entomophthoromycota; class Entomophthoromycetes; order Entomophthorales; family Entomophthoraceae; genus Massospora; species Massospora cicadina. Next base: position 38,512 of record JAKSZP010003107.1, on the reverse strand, counting down.
CACAAGCAGCGGACAAAGCTGCACAGGTGCATGTGGTGGTCAATCTCCTTATAATCAATGGGTGGTTGAAATGAAGTGCACATGTTGGACTAAATCCAACCAAATCTTTGTCACGTTTGACTTCCTCCCCACAATAATAAAGCGTACAGTGCTGGAGCCTTACCTCATTTTGGGATTAAAAGCTATGGGGAATTTCACACATTCAAAATGCAACACTTCAGGCTATTTCTGAAGCTGTGCACTGGCAAAGCAATTGCAGTAAAACCCCATCTGTGGTCTTCATGGAAGACTCAACCCAAATTCCCCACCCCATAGTTATCAATATTATGAGCAGGAATCCCACCTGTTCCATGTTACGGTGGATAGCGCACCCCCTATCTGCACCTTTTGTCATGCTTTTGGCCATAAGGCGTACACCTTCCTTCCAGAGAAGGCATCAATAATACGAAATTCTCCCCAATGGAATGGGAAGCACCGACTCCCATTTCAAACTGTTCATTGACACTGACGCCACCTACCCATGGGGCGCGCAGGGGTGTTACATTCAGTTAAAACCTGTGTCCCACCAATAGCACAAAAAAGGCCAAACAAGCCCATAGAGCAGCAGCCAAGGCAGTGATGTTGGCAGCATCCGTGTTCCCACCTGACCAGACCCAAGCTTACATTGAGTCATTTGTAGCTGAAATTGGATCAAAAGGTCCACTCACCAATCAGATTTGGCCCATCAATCTGTGGAACAAATGTTCGAGTTTGATTTACCCACACAAAATTACCAAGCATTAAAAACTGATCCCACCAACCCAATACCTACTGAGTTTTTGTTGACCTCCAATGGTGCACCGCAGGAACCCACAAAATCAAAAGGTCAACCTGAATCAACAAAAAACTAAATCTAATAATAAACCCACAGCAAAGGTGCTCTTTAAGGACTGTTACACTCCGCCAATAACCCATGCACAATTCAAGGCTGCTGAGAAACCTGGCAAATAAGAACAGGACGGGCAAGGGGGCCCTTCCTATTGCACCTAAGGTGCAATAGGGGGATCTTTCACAATAGGGACATTGAACATTTCTGGACTCAAGGCCTCACAGTCCCAGGCTAGGAAACTGAGTTTTTTAAAATAATTTACTTGTGGACACCCTTGCTATTCAGGAATCCCACTATCCACATGATGTCAAGGACACATGGGAAACCATGCTCCTCCCCTCCCTTTCTTTTTGGTCACTGCACTGTGGTATGCTTATACTTGCATCCCATAGTTTGAAAATTATTTCTAAAAGTTTTTTTACCTTGATGGACGTGTTCTGGTCATGTCCTTTTCATGGGACAATGAAGTACACGTTATCATTAATATTTACACCCCAACCTGTGCATGTCTCACTGTAAATTCCTCTCAGATGTAATTTCCTCTCACTTCCACCTGATCCATTTGTGGTAGGCGACCTAAACTTCTGGGACAACCCAGCCACCAACCGTGACCTTCAACGCCTACCCCCACAGGGGTACATCAAACTCCACGTTCTAAAAGCCACCTTGGGGCTTTTGATACCCTCCCCAAACATGCATTAATGCTTCCCAACATGTCCCGTCCCCATGTGCACAACGGTCAGCTGAGGCTTATGTCCACACTGATCTTATTCTTGTTCAGTTGAACTTTTGGCCCCAGATTGCACACTTTATGATGACAAAAATTGATTTCTCCAACCACAGGATAGTGTCATTTTCATTCACTTTATCATACCCAGCTGCACAGGCGCCAAAGTGGAAAAACTTCATCCAGCCGTAATTGTGTTGCCCAGGTTTTCCTCATGGGTGGACATCACACCTTCAGCACCAGAGTTCGCCACAACACTCTGTGCGGACCCACTTTCTAGTTGGTTAACCTTCAAAGAAAACACCATCCTTCAGGAACGCCACCTCTCATTGCGTCGCTCATGGGCTGCCTCAGCGGTCATTAAGTGCACGCTTGCAGAAGTGGATCACCTGGAGTCTAATGTCCCTGTGGCAGGCTACAGCCCAGCTTGGGGTCTTAAGTGGGAATAAGTGTCTTCTTATCTCACCGCACTGGCAAGATTACAAAAACATTGCATTTGTGTTCAGTTTAAGGCAAAAAATATTATGCCAGGTGACATGTGCACCACCTATTTTTCCACAAATTCTTCACACCATGACAGATCTTGTCCTGCACATAGGTGAGGTGGCCAGACCACTCCATCACAGAAACTCCAGCTGAAGTGGCAGTTAAAAGTTTTAAAATATTACTCCTAATTGTATCAATCCAATACAGTCAAACCAGCTAAAATAAATGAGTTTCTTGAAGGCGCACATATACACACTGTTTCCAATTATCTGGAGATGATGGGTTTAATTACTCGAGATAGCTCTGGTATGCCATTTGCAGTGCACCACACAGGAAATGCCCAGGTCCAGATGGGATTCCAATGAGTTCTTTTAATGATCCTATTATTTCTACTCTTTGTTGCTTGCCTCAATGAACAAATGTCTGTTAGAAACGCGCCTCCTTTATGGGGTAAGGAGGCCTACATGATAACGCTGTATAAGAATGGGGATTTTCTGGATTTGTCCAGCTGGCGCCACATATCACTTACTAATACAGATACTAAATTATTTAAAAGTATGGCCAACCGCCTAGGATAAGTTGCTTCCAATGCAATCTCATCTGAGAAATTTTGTTTTATCACCCAGGCGGTCCATATGGGACAACATACACACCGTAGCCAACGTCTGCAAAAACACAGGCACTGGGACGCTTTTGTTCTTAGACAAGCAGAAATCTTATAATAGGGTCAACTTGGGTTACCTCAAATCCTGCCTTTACAAGTTCCACCTCCCCACCAGTTCATTGATTGGGTTATGTTGCTTACAGAATCTGCCACAATGTCTGTGCGTGTCCCTGGTTTCCTTACTGATGTGGTTCACCCTCAAAGAGGTCTCCGCCAAAGGGACCCCTTAAGCCCACTCTTATAAAACTTCAGCCTTTACCACTTTTATGCAATGTGAATGCCCACCTTGCTGGTGTCCACGTGCAAGGCCAAGCACCAGTTAAGATGCTGGCATTTGCTAAAGATTGTGTGGTTGGGGTGTATAACAACCAAGATGCATGCGCGCTGGAGTCAACTATCCAGGATTGCCCAGAGTTAGTAACACCGCACTTAACGCTTCCAAAACCGAAATCATTCTCCTTGACCGGTACCAGGCCCGCTGATTACCAGCAACCCGTTACCTTCCTGCAATAATAGCTAGCTCACAGGTATGCTTGCCCCACCCACTCCATACTGCCCCGCTTGTTCTCCCTTTTGTGCCACAACCCACTGCTGGCCTGGTGCGCCACTTGAGGGTGTGGCGGAGGTTGGAGGGTATGCCTTATCTCTTAACGAGGACCACATCCTCAACAATGTCACAAAGCACATAGCGTCCTTAAGAGCCCACCAGACTAACCTCCCATGCTGGGTTGTGCTTGCCAGCACTATGCTCCTGTCCAAAGTCTTGTCTGTGGCCCACGCCATCGCCTTTTTCTCTCTTTCTTCAACTCCTTGTACGCTCACCTGTAAGGGTGGCTTTGGTTAGGCCGTCCTCCCCCTGTGCACCTGGATGTCATGTTTGGCTCTCGCCATGGTGGTGGTATAGGCCTGCTCAACTTCAAGGCCCACGCTAAGATACTTGGCACCTGGGTCGCTACGGTCACCAACCCCACACTACCTACCTAACACTGGTCACGCGCGGCCCACTCCAACTTTTCCAACACCCTTGGCCTCCGCAATCCTACCCACCCTCACTCTCTGCTAAGCTATCTTGCCTCTCATCCCTCTGCTGCGGGCCCACATGGGATGCCACCCTACTTCAAATGCATTCACCTCTCCTTGCGGAATGCTGAGTAGAAAAACATCTTCAGTGGTCACACCACCCAGAGGGGTCGCCTACTCCCCGTTTCAGGCAAGAAGTCCATGGCTAGCCGTTTTGAACAACCTGGTATACCAGTGTCCCACCCCATCATTTTCCATGTGGACTACCTTGACATGCTGGACATCCCGTACTCTTTAGAGACCCAGAAGGACATTTGGCAGTACACTCACCAGCCTCTTTTGCAACCCCAGATTCGCGCTCATGTGCGGAGATGCCTGAGAAAGGTGTAACACATGGCTGAGCAGTCCAATGCCTCTCAATCTTCATGCATTGTATGCAGTCAATATGGGTCATTAGTCCATTGCTTGAAAGATTGTCCACCTTCACAGGTGATATGGTGAGTTTATGCGCTTCTTTTGCCAGGAGCGTGAGTGGCTTTCAGCCTGTCTATCAACATCTTCACTTTTTCCATGACCTCCCCTATCCAAACATTGCTCCGCACCTTAATTGTTGCAATAGCGCTATGGTTGATCCACACTATTGTCCTTGACGCACTTTCTGGCACTACCCTGACCCTTTGTGAAGCTGTGCTTATCTTCCACTCACACCTCACGGATCACTTTCAAGCTTGGCCGTTTGCCACCTGCCATGCCGCCAATGCCAGTTGGTGTTGTCCTGATTCCCCATCTGGTTCCTCTAGTTGGACCCTTTCCTTCATTCATGTGCAGTTTTGGTCCAGGCCTCCTCTGTCACTCCCCCTCTTCCTTCCACTGGCAGTCTCGCTGGCAAAAGGAGGTAGCCTCGGCTCCTCTGGGGTTTCCATCATCTCTTGGTTTTTTTGTGTTTATTGGAAGTGTCCATCCCATGGTCAGCCTTCCCCAAATAAAATTAAGAGATAGCCCTGATCCACTTGGTAGGTGGTCAATGGCAATTAGATTGTAAAAATGGCCATGGAGACCCACAGATAGGGGTTCCACTACATCCTTACTGAACATGTAAATAGTGAAGAGAGCCACAACTTTATGCTTGTAGTGATGTCTTGGATAGTCCTGCATCATGCAAGTAAAACAGTCTTAAAACACTTTATGTATAAATTCAAGCGTTTGATCACAAAATCATTAATTGTTAACCCATTTTATGTCTTAATGACTTATGAATGCCCCACGCTTGAGTGGCCTTTAAGAATAACTTGGTTTGAAAGGATGTTCGCACATAAAAGTACGATATTTAATAAAATTATAGATCATCTCATCCTTAAATTGGGTTTCCTTCATCATATTTGGCAACTCCTTATTGACTTCCAAGGTCTTCAACTCCAACCTGTCTTGCCAACCAATCAGATCATATAGAAGGTCTTACTCAGGTACCAACACTGCTAATGTCAGCAGCCTTGGTAACTCTTCCACATCCTAATGGTAATACTGGTGCACCAAACTATAGTAAAATTGTAAGTCTTTAAACTTAGCGCCAATTTAGACAACTTTTGTTAAAATTTAGGGGCCTCACTGCTTGTGCACGAATAATAAACCCTAAATGATAAATGCACAGGTTTGGTTTGTGCACTCATTTCATTGTCTGATAATAGAGGATATTTTATTGATAATAATATGATGACTATTATACGTGGTTAAATAGATAATTTTTCTGGTCCAACGCTTAATTATTATTCTCCTCAAAATACTATAGATGTCTTCAGTATGGATTTGTACCTGTATCCGCCTTACTTAGAACACGCCCAGATGTTTAGTTTATGGCCTTTCCTCTGGTGACATAACGTTAGCAGACTTTCCTGTCTCAGCTCAGCTTCTCTTCTTTGGATCCTAGATCCTTACGCTTTATCCTTCTAAAAAGTTTCACAATTAACACACACAGCAATAATTTTCTGAAGATGAATAGATCTAAAACTAATAATGAATTCTTGCTAGATTAAACTCTTTTTCAGTGTTTATTAAAATAAATTATCAGGGGTATTTATAGAGGGAATTTGGTGCCAAACCCTTGGTTGGAGCCTCAGCCCTGAAACGGCAGCCATTGCCATTGAATTTTATCTTTTTTGTCTCACCAGCGATGGTCTTCCCCCATTCCTGATTAGAATCCTTTGTTAGACATCCTTGGGACCTAAAATCAAAAGATTCAGAAAACGTGTCCCTAACGTTTTCCACTTGATCCCAGCAAACCAACCATATTTGTTTAGTGACCTGCTTAGGTACTCGGACTTTTTACCCATTATGAAAGGTCAAAAACCAACTGAATCAATATGTTAGTTTCAGGAAGCATCACTAGCCTTTTAACTTGTTTCTTTAATTCTCAATTGTTTGGTGATAAAATATGACTAATCCCAATAGTTACACTTGATAGTTAATCATTGATCAACCATCAGATGCCTCATTTCATTGGAAACTCTGCTAAAGAGATCTTAAGCATTCACCCAGATTGATCCTCGATGGATCTGAATCAGGCGAATTAACTAAAGTTTCCCAAACAATGTTACCCAAAATTGGGGGTCAACTGATATCTAATTCACTCGCTATAGAGAACTATCCCCTAGTGACTTATGGTAATCTAGACGGCTGGAAAGGTGGGAAAAATTCAACTGCTTTCACCTGGATCCTTCTTTTGTTGAGCCATTTGGGAGAGGTTGATTAGTGATTTTAGTGAAAAAAGTTAAAATCTAAGTAAGGGTCAAGAAGTTCCTAATCATGAGGAGCGCAACTAAGCATTCTTGATTGGTAATTTGTAGGGTTTCTCAACCTTAGAAAGGGTTGTAATGAAGTAGGCCACAATTGTTCTACTTAATAATCTTTAACTGGGACAGAATGGTCCCACAACTATATTGATTGTATTATTAATAACAAAAAAAGATTAATAAAACTCAGATATATAAGGATAAGTGGGTGAATATAGCAGTCCTAAGAAGGCTGTATGTTTGATCCTGCTCAGGATTCCACTTTTAGAAATTTATGTTTAAAGCTGGTAAATAATGGCTTGACAAGGTCGTCAATCTCAGGATGAACTTTCTGAAGTACCTCATTATACTAGGGAACATTTAGATAACTCTAAGTTTTGGAATAGAGTCATATTCTTATTTCAGAAACCTATTTTAGACATTTTTTCCCTGAGTGTAGCTTTATGTCCAAAGAACTCTATCTCAGGTTTAAAAAAGAAACATCTGAAAGGCTTGAGCTTAAGAGAAACCTCTTTAGTAGTTTAAAACTTGACTAATATACTCTAGATGTCCTCTCTTATCTTGGATAATATCATAATTTAGTGAAGTAAACTGACAAACAATAGCTTCATGTCACTCAGAAGTACGTCCAAAGCTTGTTGAAAGGTATCTGGGGCATAGCATAGTCTCTATTGCATCTTATTCATCTCAAATATTTTTTGTTTTTTTTAGCGTGCACAAGGCTTAATCCTTAATGGACTAGCTTGATCTGCTAATACTCACTGAGAAGTACATGGGTAATAAGCATGATATCCTGATATGAGGCATAGTGAGTTGTAAATCGAAAGCAGTGGATAGCTGTCCTTTTTGGCTACCAAATATGCTTAAATTAATTCATACTGGATTAGTGACTTTCAACTTTTTTGCAAACGCGTAGGAGGGGTGATGCCCATAGAATTCAGGATGGAACCAATAGTCCTGACGCTAGTAATTTCTTAGCTCATAGAAATTTAAGTATCTTCTACTTTTCTCTTCCATTATAGCCGTGCTAAGATGTGAGATGATCCCCTGTCTTTAGAGTATAAATGACCCCTTATTTTTAACAATGCCATATGTGGAGAAGAAGAACAAATTGAATTATCCCTCCCTTGATTCATTATTTTCTTTCTTCTGGAATTAAATCTTTTTCACTCAAAGTTGCAACAAATGCCACCACGGGAGGTTCCTCTGACACAAAGTTGCAGAGGCTCCTAAACCCTCAGATATTATCAATCTTGTTGGTAGGAAGTAACCATTCATATGCTATTGGGGTTCTTAGTCTCACCATAAGTGTCTCATTTGCCAAGCTAGCCAGTAGCACAGAAATAGGCCAGGCATATGCATGATCAAGAACTTCAGAAAAGTTAAGAATTTCTTTTCTGATGGGTTATCAACACCTTGTACCTCCAATAAGCTTCCAGGGTAATGTTCACATGCATATAGGGGTTAACTATAATTGGGGACTTTATAAATTTATTTCTGGTTCCAGAGATTATAATGACATTATTTCTAATACCTCAACCGCATGGGATGACAATCGCATGGAGGAACCTTAGATAAAATATTCAATTTAGTTGTATTTTCATCGCTTTTCAGTAGCAGGTGTGAGCCTTTACACGTTACTTGCAATTTTTGTTAGTCTCGAATAGTAGAGGTACACGTGTTCCAAGTAAGAACAAGAATTCTTTAGCTTAATGGATGATAGCATTTTACTCCTATAAAATTTGAGTTTTGAACAGCTATTTTTAGCTGGGTTAATAAAGGGTTACCACCAAGGTGTCTTAGGATATTTTACTAAACCTTAGTGGAAGTGCAGAATATTACGCAATAGACCGCATGCATTGAGATAAACAGTTACATATTTCATGTAGTGCTGCAAGTTGGGTGTGAGCTTGATTTATCAAGATACCTTAATCAAATGACATTCATTGAAAACTAACTATCAATGGTTGCAATAATAATGAATCTATGAACTTTACCAGTGATCTAAGTATCCAGACTGTCAAACTGGGGCGGCAAAGTGAGGAACATAGATGACTTGTAAGAAGAAGAATAAGTGGCATCAAAGCTTTTATTGTCAGAAGTAAATCAACCATTCACCTAGGCATCCTTGGATGAGATCTTTTTAGGTACAAAAAATTTATCTAGAGGCATAATATTGGTATCTTCAGCATAAAGAGCCTCTTTCTTCATGCTGACCTCCCTATTGCCAACAGTTTGTGTTCCGCCACTTATGTGCATCGCTTATAGCATTTGTTTTTAATATGACGATAATTTTTGCAGTAAGAACAGATATGTATGTCCTTGTCCTTTGCTTCAATGGCATGTACGCGAGATCTGGTGGGAGGTTCTGAGAAGTAAGAAATTAATTAAAGTAGACACAGGATTTTGTTATATCATTTCAATTTCTTAAATGCATTTCAAAGTTCACTTGAGTTCTATTATATGTAGTTGAAGTCAGACCAGGGCCTGAAATCATAGAATACTGTGGTAGTGGTGTTGTCTAAAAGATATAATTAGTAGTAGCTAATGGTTGAAAGCTGGCATAGATTAATTAAAAAATCTGCGGGACTTTCCCTGTTTGTTAAGATGAATTCCAATGAAGGCCTGTTTTGGTTCAATAGAGAGTTTGGGTATTCCCAAACTCTTGATTAAGGTGGTCTTGACCTGCGTCCATGTTTGATAATCACGCAGGTGAGGTGTCATAATCTCTCTGGCTTCTCCGCAGAGGCAAGGATGGATATGCTTTAACTCCTTACTGTTGGTGGCCTCCTCCATTACACCAAATAAGCAATCAAGAGCGATACAATGCTCTCCTAACTGGAAATGAACCTTTTTTTAAAACTGTTTAATGGGTAAAGCTGGAAGGGACATATTAAGTATTTTTGCCCAGATCACTACTACAGATTGGCTCAGAGGACACTACCTTCTCATACTCCTGTATGACTATTTTGTCCATTTTTCTTTTTATTTTCTCTAAATCATTCTGTAGCTCATCTCAGCATCAATCAAGGGCAGCCGTACTGGCCTTCTGTTCTATGTTGATTTTATAGCTGACATTTCAGCTTCATTATTGCTGATTCAGTTTCCAAGGTCTGTAGATGTTTGTTTTATCTAATCAAGAAGTTTTTACAGTGAAGTAAGTGTGCTCATATAGAATTTCAATCTCTCTGTCTAATGCCTCCAAGTTAAAATTGGGGTCAATATAGTGACTATTGGGGTGAGCTACACACTCTTAGGCAATTGGCTCCATTTGCTTTTGCAAGGCTACTTTTCTTCATTTTTATTTTCCCATCCACAGGTTATCAGAAGCCTAAGTGCATGAGATAAAAGATCCAGGGGGCTTATGGCCCTTATGCTTCATATGGGATACATGTTCCTATAGGCCCTTTTGATCTATTAGCATGTAGTGCGCATCAAATGCACACTAATGCAAAGATTATATTTTCCTTGGAAATCATTTGATCTTCCTTGATCGCTTGACCTCTGTCTCTTGACAAGGGTATTTCTGTTGGATACAATATTTAAAGCAGATACTTAATGCTCTAAGGTTCCTGGTATAGTAACTCCTACTCCAGGAACAACAACTTCTACTATATAAAAAAAGAGGGTTTAAGAAGTGCTTAACTAATAAAATATTAGTACTTGAAGTACCAAGGAGAATCAAGATTATAAATGAGTGATAGGTGCATACCACGTGTAAAGGAGGAAATAGATCCAGTAATGTAGGAGATAATGACATAATCCAAGTTCAGATTTGGAGTAGATCAGTATTCATCATCCAAGACTATATTGATATCAGTAGTGGTAACATAGTTAAGTGTTTTATATTATCTTCCATTAGGTAGCCAACAGATAGTAAGGTATAATTAGTGTCATAAGGTTGTTACTAAGGTGAATGGAAAGTTAAATATCTATATTAAACTCAAATTTGATATTAAGATGAAAATAAGTTAGTTAGGACAATCTTAAAATCTCATCAGCCAATGGAGCACTAATGGGGTTTTACCTAAAATTTGTTTGGTCATGAATTTGGCATTATTATGGGAACTCGTTTGGTGCTTTATAATTTGAATGTTAATGATGATTTTGAGACTTAAGACTGAAAAAACATCAATCAATAGATTCTAATTAGAATTTGGTGTAAAATAATAAAGTATTTGAGAAACTTAAAGTCAAGACCTTACTTAGCCTAGGGCAAATTCGACTAGTCCCATTGAACCATCAGCATCTGTTGTACCTTGTAGCCTTTGAGGCCCTTCAGGTTTGCAAGGACCCTCAGGACAATGAATTCCTGTAGCTAAAGAAGTTTCTGACATCATTGTTGCAGCCCTTCAATCAATGTCTCTACTTGGTTAAGGCGTTGCACTAGTGCTGACTATATAACCTGGATCAACCATCAGATTTAGAAGAGGTTTAATACACATTTACATGTATTTTGGTTACAACACCTTGCAATAGATGAGTAATTTAGTTATCCATGTAGCCCAATATTCCAGAATCAAGTAGTTAATCTGATTATGGGAATTGTTATTGAGGCATGATTATCATGGATTGACTCAGATTATCCAGGACAGGTTCATAAGCGGCTTTGTAAAAGTCACTAAAGGGCAGAGTTGAGGCTCTTCATAATCCCAACTGACGTAGCACCTCCTGCTGATACATTCATACTATTTAGAGGAGGTAGTGAAGTTCGAGATGAATGAACAGGCAAAGGTGGGTTTTACCACATTAGCTTACTCTTTTAGTGGCTAGAATACTATAACAATAAAGCCTCCACATATAGGAAGGTACTGGCGTCAATCAGGAGTATCTGGATTGCACTTTGGTCAAGTAGATTGCGTCCAAGAGCTACTGGATGGTACCACTGGTGTTGTTGGACTATAGGTAATATTAATTTTGTTTAGAATAACAAGCTGACTCAAAAGTTAGTCCAGAACTCCTAATTCTTAGTATACTTGTAGTCTTTTTTATTGGTATGTATTAGTCTATCCATTAACTCTTTCTACTTTATTATAAAGGAAAACTCGTTGCTATGATATTTCACTCTTTGATTGAGTCTTTCACTACCAACTTGGGCCTCTGCAGTGAGCACCAATATCAGCTTTAACATATATATTAAAGTCAGATAGTTGGTTTATAAGTTGCTCAGATATTTCCTTTTCAGAGATTTTAGCTTCATTTGGGATGGATTTGGCGACAGAATGGCTTCTATAGGCAAGGGCAAAGCACTTCTGTGACTGAAGGGTCCATTTATTAACAATTATACTTAGTTACAAATTCTAGTTATATTGCCATGAATATGGTAAAAATAAATATGGTAATTAAGTATAATTAAGAATTTAGAACTAACTTTATTAAAATTTTTCAATAATTATAGGGTTCAAGGGAGCCTTGTAGCGTAAAGAGCTTTTGGGTACTCCTTGATCAGATTCTTCATTTCTTAGTAGTAGGGTCAAGTGGCGGTCATCTTACCATGTTGACGTATAGATTGTTGTGATCCTAATGTTCTGGTGTTTTGGGATTGCAACTCTAAAATAAAGGATGCAGTTCTTCCCAGTATGGTAATTGGTGACCCAGTTGGAATCATACATTGTGACAGTTCTCCATTCCCTTTTATAGCCCTTGTCATTTGGGGGATTGATCTTTTATGTGACAAATATCTACTTTCTGGAGGATAAATCCTTGTGAGTGCATTTAGACAGCTCATTGTTCTGATCTTCAATAAAAAAAACTCTCTTAATGACACAATTATAAGACTATAGGTCTTCATAAAACTTAAGGTTTGATTCCTTCAATGCACAATAAGTATGGTCACGTAAACCCCACCAACATTGGGTTTTGTCAGATGTGACCAGAAGCTCTTGTTGTTCTAATTTAAAAACATAAGGCTTTAATACTATATTCTCTCACAAGATCAAATTTTTCTGTACATCTGAAAACAAATGGTCATGGCTAACACATTTTAACTATTACCTAAGGAATTTTAGTGTCAGAGCGTCCTGGTCATCATAAATAAACTATTGGTGCATTTCAGATTATCAAATTTGTCTTTTTTTGAGATCTTAATGGGGTGGCTAAGTAGTTTATCCCTAACCTACTACACCCCTTCTTTTCTTAAGTTATTATTTATTGGTAATAAGTGACATAGACCTTTAGTCAAATTTCAATAGCGGGACATTGAAATGCATAGTGCCCAAGCTTTTTTAAAAGTGGCAAGCAATTTTAGCAATCATAAAGTACAATAAAGTGAGGTCCATAGTCCTTATCCAGATACTTCACTAGAAGATGGGCGTTTTACATTTTGCATGTCTCACAGTGACTTTATTTAGGCACATCAAAAGCAATGGCTCATTGATGGTGGTAAGTAACCATATTTATGATGGTATGTTCGCCATCTGATACTGACAAGATTACTGATGTGGCTCCTTAAAGAAATTACATATGGGGCAAAGAGAAATTCGGGAATTAAAATTATTTAAAGCCTTGAACCTGTATAACACTTGGACCCTAAGGTACAAATGATGAGAGAAGGCTGACAGTGTTATCATTTTTAAATTAGAAGTTAAAACCAAAATTTTCCGCATAGTTATCCTTTCCATTCCTCCAAAGCTCTTGATAATAGAATCCCTTGCATTCAATATATGTCATTCCAACTTCACTTAGTTTAGGCATCATAAACTCTTAGCTTTCAGAGTTCAGTAAGTCATTAAGGTATTCAACTCGGTGGTCTCATAAAGCCCCAAAGTTGATTTCTATAGTGCATAAAACTTGTATGTTGACATTCTTATCAGATTTGATCAAGTTAATTGTGTTAATAAGGATCTTATTCACTTTTCTGGTGTCTAAAGTGACCGCAATGATCCTGATTGACTTCATAGGTTAATTAAAGGATATATGGGAATAAAATGTCTTTGGGCTGCCAGAAAGGCGTGAGCTGAGGTCTCCATGGAAGAAAAAATTAAGGATACTAAAAATAGCTTGAATTGGGGTTGCTGAAGTATCTTTTTGGTCAGACACACCTGGAGTTGGTATTGAAGGCAAAAAGTTTTACAAGTGGTTTGCAAACGATACCTTACACCTTAAGTTTCAGATTATAATGTAATGGCTTCTTTTAAATCAATGCAAAAATTCAAGGGTAATTGCTAGCCTTATATTGTTGATATATACAAAAGCCATCCCTGATCTCCTTTTATTTTGTTTATCATTTTACTAGGGTGGACGTGCTCCGCCTTGACCAAATAAGTTCTCCTTGATTAAGTTTTAATTGGGCGAAAAGAGGACAGTTTTAACTTCCAGTTTTCTCTAGTAAGAGTTTTTCCAATTTGTTCTTGGGTTTGACTAAGATACGCAGAATTTCAATTTCTCTGTAATGATCATATACAAAGTAAAACAATCCTTATCCATACTAAGGCTATTGAAGCGTTATTGACCATCATCTGAAACTTACTATAATTCTTTAACTTGACAATGGTGATCTAACAGAGTACCTAATACATGACCAATGCGGCTAGGCCACTAAGACACTGAGTAAACCAGTAGTTTTTAATATTTTCTGGGCCTTAGTGCAGCTTCTTCAGCAATAATGCGCCACTTTCTCTCAACTTGGAGAATGTTTATAATTTGGTATATAGGTTTAAAGTTAGTGTTTAGGGTTGCAGATTGTACCACCTGTAGTGAGCACCATAAAATTGAAATAAGCACATCAGCGTAGCATCTTATAGGCACAGGTCAGTCTCATTAAATTAAAAGGTGCTTTCTTAGAAAGACACCACAAAAAACAATAAAAATTAATTTATTAATAACTAGATTTCTAACAATAAAATAATTACTTTAGATTTATTTGAGATAAGCTGATCAGGGGACAGACATTACCAAAACTAAAAATTAAAACTAAAAATTAACGTAACTATTGGGTTGGGACCATCTAGTACTAAAAAAATTAACGTAACTAGTTGATTCAAACAAAACGCCCAAATGAGCGGATTGAATGAAATACTTTGAATGAAACTCCCCCCAGGTGGGCAGCGGAGACCGCTTATCCCTTCATGGCGGAAGGGAAAGGGGGATCAGGGGGCTCATCTTTGGCAGCAGATTCCCCCTCCCAGAGTAGGGTACATGTCAAGGTGGACAACAAGGGCATCGACGGCATGTAGTTCAATATCACTTATGATTGGTATTTCCAAGAAATTGCCAGCTATGAAAATGGAAGTGATATATTTGGGTAAAGATTTTTCAGCTTTAATGCGGGCATCTGGAGGTTTAACAAATGTTACAATATTGGTTCAGGTGATCTTAGCTTTATGACTCCGTGCTACATGTTAACACATTCTGGATAGAGTTGTTGACATTTTTGTAAAACTACTTCACTGTGATTTACTTTTTAGGGTGAGGGTTGAGGGGATAACAGGAGGAATACCTCCTGTGAGCATCACCACTGATTTAGTGACAGCTTTGCAGAGGGGACTACAATCTGATGTTGCAACTGCTTCAACTGCAATCTGGTGGTTACTGAAAAATGATTTGGCATTTGGCTGTGGGGTATATAGATGAGGGGGGTATTTGCCGTCCCATTCTGCATTAATAGACCACTCAATTCAGAGATGGATCTCCAATGAGCATACCTGATTCGTCAATATCAGTCAATAACTTCTCATGGGTTCTGGTTGAATTGAATTAGGGAATTGGCGTATGGATGAGGTTTAGTTGATTTGTTAGAGGAAGCATGGGATTGAACAGGGGTCCAAGCTGATGATTTATTGGAGTAATCATGTGTGGCACTGGGGCTAGGAGGAGGCTGATTGGTGGCTGAAGGTGCAGCTGCAGCCTCAGGCTTTGGGGGAGGGGGAGGTAGGATTGTACCCCATGCAAGAATTGGTGTGGGGGGCGGCAGATTAAATGTCGGTGGTCAAATAATTCAATCCATAAGAAGTGGCTAAGGAGGGGCACTTGCGTTTTGAGTGGTTTAACTCAAAACAGGACAGACAGATCATCCGCCCACCCTCGATGTGGCCTAAAATGGATGGTCAGGGGCAGAAGGAATAACAGAATGAGGGGGAATTGAATGACAATTTGCTAAAATCAGGGCTGAACATGGCATATGCCTGAGACCCAGCGGCGTGTGGCCCCATTTGGGACCAAAATTGTAAGATGGGGTTAGAGCCATAGGCTGCCAAACCGTCCATTAGCTCCTGGTGGAGCACCACAGGGGGA
The DNA here is from genome assembly GCA_022478985.1 of Massospora cicadina. Lineage (NCBI taxonomy): Eukaryota > Fungi > Entomophthoromycota > Entomophthoromycetes > Entomophthorales > Entomophthoraceae > Massospora > Massospora cicadina. The sequence continues at coordinate 22,730 of JAKSZP010003107.1, read as the reverse complement.
GGTGGCTGGGCAAACCAGCAAACTGGACCACCAAAATGATGGTCACTGGGAGCTGGGTCTGAATTGTGGGAAGAGTGGTACCCTGGAATGCCAGGGGCACAGTTGCCGCAGTGGCAGTATTAGCTTCACAGGTGAAGCTGAGGTCAAAATACCCCTTATAGGGGGCAAAAATTTATGAATCCAGCAGGGGTTATCACCGCCTGTGCCACTTCATAAAGGCTTGGTTGTGGTATGGGAATAGCTTCCCATAGTCGACCCTTAGGCCATAGCACATGTTGCTCCAGGGGAGCACCAGGGGGCAGCAAGGTGCCGCTTAGGTATGAGCAAGGTGGGCGTCAAGATCCTTGGGAGGAATGAATCATCTTATGGGTTTTAAATGACTGGGCGAGCCAGTTTGAGCGCGTTTTCCTGCTGGATGTAAATTGGTGGAGGAGTTTAACTGCTGCCCCACACTGGAGCAGCGGGTGGGAAATCTGAGGATATCAGAGCGAAAATACTATGGGCAATCAAAATTTACTTTCTTGTTTATTTTGTAATTTGCTCAGAAAGTTATGCTGAGCGGAAAGAGAAGTATTAATAGAATAATTACAACACTTTAACTTTAGATGTACTAACAGTGGATTAAGGTATTGCAAGTTGCATCTTTAGATTTTTAAAAGCCTCAAGGGGCTCCTAGTACAGGCAACTATTGCAAGATGAAGGCCTGAGGTACTGTCCCCCACCACACTAGGGCTACGCGAATATAAGCACCACTTTTAAATGTGGGCCTGACTGCGATTGGGAGTAGCTCATGCTACCCCTTAAACTGACATATGCCTGTCCTGTTTAAGTACTGGGCAGCTTGCCTGCATGAGCCAAGACAGGCGATATGCCTCTCATCCCCCTTGCGGGGGACAAGACCTGATGACCCCCAGGTTAAAGGCCCCTGAGGGAGTAGAAGGTGAAGCCCTCCCTTTGTCACCTGCTTTTTTAGCGGTGTTATTATCTACATCCCCTTTTTGTCCAAGAAGCATTGGAGTCCTTTAATATCAAATGCAACTTTCTTGTATGATAAATTTTGCCACCTGCAGGCTCATGCCAACCATACTGGCACCTAGCCAAGTCTCATCTAACTTGGCAAACCGCAGCATTTATTGTAGGCAGGTGCACTTAAACGCAGCCAACCAGGATTTCCCCTCCCTTGTCCTGGGGTTTGCACCTACGCAACCCCAGCTTGTTGGGAGGCCATTTGACAGGCACCTTGCCTGACTCGTACCCCTCCTTCCTTTTCATATTCTCCACTCAGGGAGTGGTAGACACTCACAAAATAGGTTGGCACAGTCATCACTACCATCCCGCACTTCTTTCAGGATACTACAGGACCCAACCAACGTACCTCTTTAGGTTATGGTGTTAGCTACTCTCTCATGGTACCACAGGATTTACCCAGTTGCACCACGCAGAGGCCCCAGCTTACCCTAACTCCTCACTGCAAGTTGTAATCTTATTAGCTGCATGTATTTTATTTAACCGAGGTAAGCCAATTAGGGGATGGACATTAACAAACTTAAAACTCAAACTAAAATAACCTAGCTAACTAATTCAAACAAAACTCCTAAATGAGCGATTGAATAAATCACAACAAACAAAAATAACCAACCAGGTTGGCAGTGGGAACCGCTTATCTTTCATGGCGGAATAAGAGGGGGATTGGTGGGCTCATCTTTAACAGCGGCTTCCTCTTCCCAGAATAGGGTACATGTCAAGGCAGACATTAAGAGGCGTCAGAGCATTGACAGCATGTGGTTCAAAATTGTTAGTGTTTGGTATTTATGGAAATTCCATCTAGGAAAATGACACTAATATTCAGCTACAGCTTTTTCAACTTTAATGCGAGCATCTGGGAGTTTATTGAATGTAGCAAAGTTAGTTCAGGTAATCTTAGGTTTTGGATTCTATGCTACAGTTACCACGATTTGGATAGCGTCATTAACATTTTTAGTAATTGTTTCACTGTGATTTTAATCTTTTGAGTAAGACTTTTGGGGATAACAGGAGGTGGAATTCCTCCTGTGAGCATCGCCACTGATTTGGCGACAGCTTTAAGAAGGGGGCGACAATCTGGTGTTGCAGCTGCTTCAACTGCAAGCTGGTGATCACTGTAAAATGATTCAGCATTTGGCCATGGGGTATATAGTCAAGAGGGATATTTGGCTTCATTCTGCATCAATGAACCGCTCAATTTGCAGAGATGGTTCTTCAATTAGCTTACCTGATTTGTCAATTTTAGCCAATAATTCTCAAGGGTTTTGGTTAAATTGAATTGGGGAGATTGCGTACGGTTGAGTTTTGGTTGCTTCATTGGAGGAAGTATGGGATTAAACTGGGATCCAATCCGATGCTTGATTGGAGATCTCATGTGTGGCATTGGGGCGAGGGGAAGGTTGATTTGTGGCTTCAGGTGCAGATTCAGCCACAGGCTTTGGGGAGGGGGAGGTAGGATTGTACCCTATGCTGTAACTTGTACAGGGTGGCGGCAGATTGGAGGTTAGTGATGAGTAGTCCAATCCATCGGAAGTGGCTAATGAGGGGCAGTTACATTGTGAGTAGTCTAACTTGAAACATAGTGGACAGATTGTCCGCCCACCCTTGACGTGGGCCCAAAACAGATGGTCAGGCACTAAAGAAATAATGGCATTGGGGGAATTTACATGGAAATCTTTCTAAATTCAGGGCTGATTGTGGCATATGCCCGAGGCCCAGCGTGTCATGTGGCCCCATTTAAGACCACAAAGTGTAAGATGGGGTTTGAGCCATAGGCTTCCAAACCATCCATCAGTTCCTGGTGGAGCACTGCAGGTGGGAGGTGGGTGGGCAGACCAGCAAACTGGACCATCAAAGTGGTGTCTACTGGGAGCCAGGTCCAAGTTGTTGGGAGAGGAGTATCCTGGAATACCAGGGGCACATTTTCTGCAGTGGCAGCATCAGCTTCACTTGTAAAGTCATGGTAAAAATACCCCTTTATAGGGGCAGAATCTATAAATCTGGCGGGTGTTATCATTGCCTGTGCCTAGTCATAAATGGCTTGGTCATGGTATGGTAAAGTTTCCCATAATTGACCCTTAGGCCATAGTGCATGTTGCTCCGGGGTAGCACCAGGGGGCAGAAAGGTACCGCTTTGGTGTGAGCAAGGTGGGCGTCAAGATCCTTGGGAGGAACAAATCATCCCATGGGTTTGTGACTGGGTGAGCCAGTCCAAGAACGTTTTTCTGCCAGATGGAAAATGGCAGGGGAGTTTCACTGCTGCCCCACACTGGAGCAGCGGGCAGAGAATCCAAGGACATTGGAGCAAGACTACAATGGGCGATTAAGATTTACTTTTTATTAATTTGTGTAATTTTCTCAGCAAATTACGCTTTATGGAAAGAGGTTTTATAAATAATTGATATTATATTGTTAAATTAGTTTTGTTAAGGTTGGTCAAAACAAAATATAATTTTGAGGTAAGCTGACCAGGGGACAGACATTGCTGTCTTCTCAAAAAGCAATAAAAAAATAAAACCCCTAAGAAATGAACTGAAGCGCCCAAATTGTTCGTTCAAATTTCAAAAAAATAGAAACACAACCATCCTGGTAGGAAAGTGGAAAACCGTTTATCTAACCATAGAAGAAGAATAGGGGGAATGGGGTTGTCCTTGGTGGCAACTTCCTCATCCCAGAGCAAATTATGGACCAAGGCGGAGAGCAAGGGCGTAAGGCAAAAATAGTATGTGGCTCTTAATCCTTAGTGGTGAAGTACAAAAAAACAAGCTTCCATGGATAAGTCCACCAATATAAATGGTAATACCTTCTTCAGTTTGGATATGGTATTGTGGGAACATGGAGAAAGTGGCCATATTGGTGCTAGTAATATTGACTTTGGGATCCCACTCTACCACTGCAACATTCTAGTATGTGCCATTGGCTTTTTATAAGTATTCTAAAAGTCGTTCTTTCTTAGAGTGATAAGCTAGATGAGATAATGGGTGGAGGATAGCCCCTGAAAGAATCACCTCTGACTTAGTGACAGCTTTGTTGAAGGGACAACAGTTGGGAATGGCAGCGGTGTCAGCAGCAAGCCGGTAAGCACTTTAATGGAGTTGCATTTGTCTAGGGGTGTAGAAACAAGTGGGGAACTTATAAGCTTAATTCAAATCAAAAGAAACTCTTATGTTGGAGATTAGTGTGGGATCCACTGATGGATGCCACAAATATATTGTTTATAGTCAGAAATTTGTTTTTTAATAAAAGTAATAGAAAACGCTTTGTTGAAGTTTTTTATGTTTTTTATTTGTTAAGCAGGGCCAAACCAAAGAAGGTCCTTTTCTTGATACTAGTTTTTCCTATTTAAACTAGTTCAGATTTTCAAGACCATGGGTATTCGAGGCAAAAGTATATAAAGCTGAGTCCTCCAAATTAGGAAATATAAGCTTTCAGCCTATTAGATTGAAGATAAATATTTTGAGGAAAAACTGACCCATGTGGTAATGATTGGTTAAATTGCACCCTATCATCATCAAGTAAAATCTTCTCACCTCAATGGTGGTCAGACTTGGGTGGTAATGATTGGTTAATTTTCACCCTATTATTGTCAAGCAAAACTTCTCACCTCAGCGGTGGTCAGACTCATGTGGTAATTATTGGTTAATTTGCACCCTATCATTGTTTAGTAAAATCTTCTCACCTTGGCGGTGGTCAGACTCATGTGGTAATGATTGGTTAATTTTCACCCCATCATTGTTGAGTAAAATCTTCTCACCTTGGCGGTGGTCATACTCATGTGGTAATGATTGATTAATTTGCACCCTATCATTGTCAAGTAATATCTTCTCACCTCGGAGGTGATCAAACCCATGAGGTGACGAATGTCCCAAATTCAGCTGAGAAGTAGGAGTAATCCTTTTAATAGTTATTACCTTTTTAAGCCGTTTTTTGTTATAAGCCATATTTTTCTGATAGTTAGGATTCCACCGAGAATCCACCAAGGTCTTTTCGCTGTGGGTACTCATATCGTTGATATCCACAATATCATTTTGGATATTGGGTAGGTGATGGGCTAATCATGGTAGCAGATTTGGAAGCACTAATACCTCCCACATTCTTTTTCTTAAGTTGAGAAGGAGATTGTCTGACAATTAGACAATTTAATAAAATCACCCAATTCATCAACTTCAGCCATTAAACCCCAAGGGCTCTGGGCAAATTGTATTAAGTATTGCACATTAGTGGGGTTTGCCTGGCAGAAATGTGAAGCTCATGATTGAATATTAAGTCATGCTGCTTCCTAATTAGTAGAGGGTATGTGCATTTTTGGGCTGAGGAGGGGACTGGCTGGTTAGCATAGGAACTGCCAAAAAAGCAGGCTTTTGGGGAGGGGGAAGAGTGTACCACAGAGAGAAAATGCCATGGAAGCAGTGGTGGTTAGGTGCCTTCAGATAAGGGCTTGGATCTAGTGGAAGCTGTAATGGAAGGACTATATCATCTCAAGTAATCCAAATTAAACCAGGACGGAAAGATAATCTGCCCACCCTCAACATGGGCCAGAATGGATGGTCAGGGACAGAACGGACAATGGAGTAAAAAGGGTATAACTGGAAATTTTTAAGAATAAGGCTTATTATGGAAAATGCTCAAGGCCATGATAGTTTGTGGCCCCATTAGGGACCACAAACTGAAGGATATGGTTAGAGCTGTAGGCAGCTAAACCAACCATCAGCTCCTGATGGAGCACTGAATGAGGAAGGTGGATGGGAAACCCAACAAACTGAATTGCCATAGTGGTGTCCACTAGTAGCTGGGTTCGAGTGGTTGGGAGAGGGGTGACCTGGAATACTAGGGCACAGTTGCCGCAATGGTGGTGTCAGCTTTGCAAGTAAAGCCAAGCTTGAAGAACCCTGTCATAAGAACAGAAGTTGATAAATTTAGTGGGCCCCATCAATGCCTAAGGTAAATCAATTATGGATTTGTCATTGTATGGGAAAAGTTTCCCATATTTTGACATAAAGGCTGAAATGCATATTGTTCTGGGAGAGCACCATTAAGCTATGAGTACAGCGTGGGAATGAGAGAAGTGGGTCAAGATCCTTGGGTAGAATGTACTAGCATAATGATTTGGCAGGACTGGATTACCCAGGTCAAGCGCGTTTTCCCATTGGATGGACTATTTTGAGGGAGGTTTGCTGCTGCTTCACACTGAAGCAGCTGTCATGGCATAGAGACATTGGAGTAAAAATGGTGGAGAGAAGGCATATTTTTAATGTACTTTTACTTTATGATACTCCCTTGGAATGTAACGCTGAGCAGAATGAAAGTGTCAAGCCAAATTATAACACTAACTGTATCATTGCTGCATTCTTGAATTATGACTTAAGTTTACTTCTTAAGATGCCACTAGAACGATCACTTTATGGCTTCATTTTATTAAGCCTTATTTTACTATTCATTTTAGTCTATTGATCTTGCCTAAAATATACTATAGGTACATCTAATATATAAAAAATTAAGGAACACCAACCTTGGGAAAATATACCACGCAGAGTTTTTCTAGCCAGTACTGGTTTTAAACCTGTGATGAATAAAACCTGCACTAGATTGAAAGCAGAAATTACCCTACTAGGCTAACCAACCCACCATCAAACATACACATAATATTTCTCTTACGTCTCACCTAGAGTTCAATAGATGTATCATTTTCATTGTCCCCCTATGATTCTTAGTCTCTTTAAGGTCGGAGAGATGCCAAAGTTGAAAGAATAGCCTAATTCCCTTGTTGTACTGCTGACAGAAATACCTAATGATTACTTGTACATCACCTCAAACTTGAGGGGTTCTCTAAAATGAACACTATAATGTATTTAGAATCTTTAAACGACCTTTGAAAGGTATTAATAGTACAGCTAGATGAGTACTATTGATTATATAAACTAAGCTTTAAAGGAACAGGTTGCTTGAAGAAATCCCAGCAACTACTAAACCGATATTCATAGCTCTTCACATACTCATTGCTGGTACCCAGCGCTAAGCTCTCCAATCTGTTTAAAAATGATAGATAAAAAATAAAATTATTTTAAAATAACCTTATTTTAGTTATATCCAACTAACTCTCAATTTAGACCCAAGTTCTGTGGGAAGTTGAACGCAGATAAATTGGCTCCATTTGGATATTAAAAATAAATTAACACACAATCAGCCACTACCCATCCCAAAGTGATCATGGTGTTGACCTTTATCTAAATAGAGAATTGACTATATTTTAAGTACTTATATATATAGTAGATTATATATCTGTTAACCTTTTGTATTAAAACAAGTTACCTATCTTTAACCATTTTATTTTTTGTAGAATATAATCTGAATATATACATAAATCCTTAAGGAGATTTTTATTATCTTAATAATCCAATTTTTACAGAAACAACAACAATATAACTTTACATTCTCAAATTGCTATGATAATGAAACATTACTTATTAAAGGTTTAAATCTAAATCAAATATCTTGGTGGAATTATGGCTAAAAATAAAAAACTTTCAGTTTTACATGCTATAAGATATATATCATATAAATTTTTTAACCTATCAGAAGTTCACCATAATAAAAAAATTTTATATACTTCTCTATCTGATAATTATATAATTTGTTTAGATTTTTTGAGTTTTGGGATTTATATCTCATTGACAACACTTAAATGCTAATAGATCGTTTCAGTTTACCTAATCTCTAAAGTAGTAAAAATACATGGGGAAGGTTTACAAATATTTCCAAAAGGAACCCACGCCAGTACGCCGCTGTAGATAAAGGGGCCCCGCCAATTGGTCTTGTTACTACCCCTGGTAACAAGCGTAGCTCCAAGAGTCATCAGTGTTTATTGGGGATAATGATTGACAGGCCAAGGGGCAATAAACTTACTTGTACCTTCACTATATACAGAGGAATATACTATACCATAACATTACACACTTTTTCCAATCTCAATGGTGAGCCACGCCATTCATATAAATTGTGGGGCAATAGACCCCATTTTATTGAGAAGTGTCAGGGTGGCAGTAGGAGTTATTCCTTGCTGGTACCTTCATTAAAAAAATTGATCACGGTTGGTTTGAATTATTATTCCACAATACAGGGGTGGTTGATTAAGCTGAAAAGGGTAAAATTGAAGCTAAAATCTGAGATCTCACACATTTTTCGTGTGTAGTGCACCCGCTACAATAAGGTTATTACAATATTTATCAGCTTTGTTTATCTCCCAGATAAACTCCCTCACGATTTGTGGAAAGTGAAATGAGAATGGTCTATAATTATGGGGTCATAAAACAGTTTGAATTAAAAAAGCTTTTCTTGATTTTCAAACACTGCAGTGGTAAATCTATTGCTATTATTGACCCCCAACCAGAAGTCTAAGAAATTTTAGAGTACTATGGTTTACTTACTTTCAACTCCATGAAAAATATCACTCTATTCCTTTTAATGTCCTCCCTGAAAGGCAGCCCCTATTTGCATTGATTGAAAAAGCTCTAGGCTAAAAGTTAATGCCTACCCCTTACAAAGGGGAACAGGAGGATCCTGATGAGTAAACCTTACGGGCAACCCGCTTCCCACACATGCTAAACCAACTGACGCCTGAGTTCTATTCCTTTGGGGTGATACTGGTAATTATTTGGTTGTAGATCTTATGTCTACTAAACAATGGAAAGCGCATCATAAGGCACTTGAAAAAGCTGCCAGAATGGCAGTGAAAGAATATGTTTCCCCTATGAGTCACACAGAATTATGGAGACACTGGCATACTTCCCGAATCCCAGCACTCAGCAATTCAGAGATTACATATGCGGGAGGATCATCTTCATAAATACTCAGGTGTGTTTGATCTTGCTCCGCTTAATTCATCCACCATTCTTATGTAAATGACGCAATTTTTAAGCCTATTTTCACTGTTGTCCTTCCAGAAGGTCAGATTGCAAAAGGTTATGAAGAGTTTGGTTCTAAGCCTCACCACATAAAGAAAATATGACGTTACAATCAACAGGAGGAACTGGCTCAGATCAGCGTCCTCTCGCCTAATACAAGATGGTACTATGGGTGTAATTGGATCTATTGGCCCAGCGCACCGCTCATAGAGTGGCCTGGGTGACCATCTGAAAAGAGGGACACTCAATGTCGCATGATTAGGGCTAATAAGTCCCAGGCTAAAAACTGAATTAGTTGAGCAAACTACTTGCTGACTTAATGAGGATCCAAGAAACTCATTTATTGGCAGGAGAAAAAAGGAGTTCAAAGTCCTCATGATATTTAATCTAATTGGTACCAAGTTTTTGGGTTCATTATATATATTAAATAAATAGTGTGGTAAAACCCTTATAGAATTAAATGAAAGCACACTAGCTGTCACATTCTCATAAACTAGTTAGTAGGCTACTCTCCTTAACATATATGCCAAATAACTCATCTGCGTGCAGTGACTTTTTTGCAAGAGCTTCCCAACTTGATCTCTCAGATAACACATCTATTCTGGACAACTTTAACTGCTGGTAAAATGCTGCTACTGAAAGATGGCTATTTACTTCTTGATTTTCCCCAGTCCATATAGAACTTTGGGTGCTAAAAATGACTAGAGGATTGTATGATCCTCCCCCAAGGATTTCCCTGACGTAACTCACATGACACTTCCACATATACAGCAGCGTTCATTCTTATCAATGACCTCATAGACTATACCCTACTACCATTACTTTCCTGTCCATGTTCTCCAAGGTTAAAACTACCATAGTGAAGTTTTCAGAACAACGTTTAGTAACATTTATACTGAGATTAAATGAAGAACCCCATATCACCCAATTGAGATAAGTAAGTATTATTACAATAACCAGTGAGAATTTTACAAAACAGATATATCACCTATTACTATTACCTCATATGGTATGCCCATTCTACGAAAACCCCTTTGGCAACATGGGGTCAGCTGAAACAACAATTCACAGCCGCTGCAAAATGGATTGCTTTCCGCCAGCATCACTCATCTACACTAACAGCGGCCCACCTTAAACTCTCTTTCGCCCATCTGGAAAAAGACGCTCCTTACAGGGGATCCAACCCAACATGAACTTGCTAATGGGTTGCAACAACTATTCTCCTGCAAATGTTAGATATTGCACACTAACACCGTTTAGTTAATTGGGATGAAGCCTCATAGATCGCTAAAGGGGAGTAGTCAATAAGGTGGTTTATACGCCGCTTAACTCTATGGAAACAAGTTAATTATTGCACCAAATTTTTTGATGCACCGTCTCAATTGTTTCCTTATCCAAAGTAGTATCTGAGACGGTATAGCAATACTATACCACCCTATATCAATTGGACAACAGTGACCCATAGGCATACGATGACCTTTGAACAAAATTAAAATCCATTTTTTGCAACTTGGCTATTTTGGTTAGTGTCAATTCAATTTATTTGAGGTACGCTGACCAGGGGATGGACAGTACCGAACACAACACTCAAAATGAAAAAAACAAAACTACTAACCAGGTGGGAAGCAGAAACTGCTAACCCACCATAGCAGAGGGTGAGGAGGGGTCAGGGGGTTGGTTTTCAGGAAGACCCACCTCGATCATGGGATGTTGGTTACAGTACCAGATCAGAGCAGAGAGCCAGGGCGTTGGGGCATCCGCATAGTGGGGGTTGAGGTCAGCGTAGTAGGAGTTTTCCTCTTCCGCATCAAGATAATGACAAGAAAGTGTTTCATCAAAATCTGCGAGGAGAACTTCAGCTTCTTTGTGGGCTTCAGGAGGTCGGGTGAAAAGGGAGATACTGTGGCGGGTGATTTTGGCTGAGGGGTTGAATGAAGCAATTGTTGTGACATTCATAACAGCAATTTCAGCATCATCAAATAGTTTTGAGATGTCACTGCAGGGAGATTCAGGGAAGTCAGGGGGGAAGAAGAGGGTGGGCAGGCCATGCTGGAGCTGAGCCACTGACTGGGCCACCGCGGTGCATAGTTTTGGGCAGTGAGGAGAGGCCCACGCAGCTAAGGCGAGCTGGTGATCACTTTGGAAGGGGGCTGTATTGGGCAGAGGAACGAAATGGCGAGGGGTAGGGGTTTCATCAAAGTCAGGAAGGAAAAATTCCTCCCGACCATAATCACCTTGGCAGAGAGGTTGACCTGTATGCTTACTAATGAGCACATTACCTGATTCGTCAGTTTCAGCCAATAGATCCCATGAATTTTGGTTCACTGAAATAGTGGAGTTCGAATTTGGGTGGGTGGGATTGGGCGAATGGGCTGCTGTTTGGGTGCCAATGGTGGTCCAAGAATTTCTCTGATTGGCTGGGGTAGATTTAGGTGGGAGAGTGAGGCTGGAGGTTTTGGGGGGCTGATTTTCCATGTGGGCCCACTGAACGAGATTGGAGGGTGGGAGGGGGCAGCAAAGCGCCCCATACTGAACCTCCAGAGGGGGCTCAGAAGCCGCAGCAGCGGACTTGGCCTGAGGGCATGCTCTTTTTGCATGGTCGAGGCCAAAGAAGAGGGAACAAATCTGCCTACCATTATTGACCCGAGCCCAAAAGAAATGATCAGGCGCTGCAGCCACACTAGCGCGGGGTGGGATTTGTTGGGCTATGGTAGGGTGGTGTGGTATGATGGTGGCTGTTGCCCGAGGAGCAGCAAGGTGCTCCGCACCAGATGGAATGGCAAAGATGAGGTTGGGCTGAGTGCCATAAGCCATGAGCCCTGCGACCAACTGGTCATACAAAACTTGGGGTGGAAGGTGTGATGGGAGATTTGCAAAGGATACCACCAGCGTGGTGTCAGAAGAGAGGCGAGTATGGGTTGTGGGAATGGGGTTTTTTTTATAAATTAGAGGAGTTTGTGCTGCCGCTTTAGCATCCTCCTCAGATTGGAACCCAACGTCAAAGTAGCCCTTAAAAGGGCGGAAGTCTATAAAGCCAGCTGGTGCAAAGGCCTCAGTGGCTAGGTCAATAATTGCCTTATTGGCATATGGGAACAAACGCCCATAGTCCACTCTAAGACAATAGCGAATGGCAGAGCGAAGGAGGGCGAGAGGATGGGGGCAAGAAGGGTGGACGTGCGCCAAGTGGAGCGCTAAGTCCCATGGGGGGACAAAACGGTTGGAAGCAGTGGGCGGGCTGTTTGAGCCCATCTGAATGTGCTTCCCCACAGGGCAGAAAACGCTAAGTGGGGGTGCACTGCTGCCCCACACTGGGGTGGCAGGCGGCGGAGCCAAGGACATCAAAGAATAGGTTTGGGCAGATGGCTGTGGATAAATAAAACTTTAAATTTTAAAATCGCTCAAAAGTGACTTCGAGCAGTAAAAGAAATTTTTAATTTAGTTATTGTTGTCTCTGATGAGGAGCTATGATATTCTGTATGCAGGGCACCTCATCGTAAAAGTCCTTTCCCAGACGGCATTTCATGTGATTCCTATTGGATAAATTTTAATTTAATAACGCACCTACTAAAAGGTCCCATCAATAAGTAACTTCTAGAGACTCGCATGCTGCCTGGTAGGTCAGAAGCTTTTGCAGTAAAATTTGTCCAAAAAATGATCCTAAAGACCTAAGCAATTTGCGCTCAATCTCTTTTGCCATTGCATACTGTAGACTAATGACTAAGATACTATCAAGTTTAGGTTATATAGCTCCTAACAACCATATCCAGAAATCAATATGATTATGTCCTCAACCACAGCTTATGGTACAACATCCACACTGTTGCCAACGTGTGCCAGTCTAAATCAGATGGTGCCTGGTCTTGTTAGACCAACAAAAATATCTTTTTGCATTATTTAGAAAGTCTCTTAGGGAAACGCTATAAACTTTCCGCCTTCCACCTCAGTTTAACTAGGTGATGCCTTCAATTACGTCAGCAATTATGGCATCCCTTGGTCCAAGATTTATTACCAACTGCATTCTCCCACAGCGCGGTTTAAGACAAGGAGACCCCCTCAGTGTTTTGTTGTACAGCTTATGGCTGGACCCAATCATGCGCGACATTAAGATAAGTAATAGAGGCACTGCCTCTCAAGCTCAAAAACCTCTCATAGTATTGGCACCTTATAATTATCATGTGATAGGTGTTTTCAATCAACATAATTATCACTACCTAGAGACTACTATCAGTCAGTAAGAGCAATTACTTAAAGCTGATATTAATTGCCACAAAAGCTAGGTTCTGTTATAGGTAAGCACCATCATCAATGGCGCAATGGGACTTCTCACTGACCTTCATCCAAGAGGTCAATCATCCCATTCCAATCAACCCCTTTAACCCAACCCATTTTTCACTTAGTGTATGGTTGGACTCTGGAGGATACACGTCAACAGCTATGGAGATTACTCTCTTATCTAGCATCCCAAACCATGCATCCAGCCTTCATAGAATATAAACAAGACCTTTTGTAAAGAGGTTTTATTATTAAGCTCATTAAGTCTTTCATAAATATGGTACACGGCTCATACCATACCATTACCACCGCCTTTTTCAACTCTCTTCTGAATATTAGAATCTTACTTTTGGGATAACCAACAGGACCCATCATTATTAAAAAACTTCTTCGCTCATGTTCTGAAGGTGTCATAAGTCTCGTTGACTACCTCTAAAATCACCATATTTTAATTAAATAAATTTTTAAGGTAACTAATCCTACCCCACATGTTTTAAATTGGTTCACAAAAGCAAGAGACAACTTTAAAAAAGCATTAGGGCTGGAGAATCCTAACGCACCCAATACTATGTTGGGATATCTAGCCTCTTACCCAAATGCAGCTGGCCCAATTCACCCATCCCCATTAAAAAATATACTGCATATTATCAAAAATTTCCAATTAAAGCTTACAACAAATTAAAAAATGTTTACAATTCAGCAACGGGAAAGCCCTAGGTACCTTCTACTGTTTGATGATGCAATTGTGAATCCTGAATCCTTTTGCTCCAAACATGCAGTCAATTTAGCACTAGTTTACCTTCAGGATTCTTTACATATCCTTACTCGCCACAGGATCAAAACAATATATGGGAATATACTCATTACACCTTACTTCAACCAGAAAAACAGAGCTTATTTATGGAAGTGCCTTACACTGCCCTATAATGTAGAAAATAGGTTTAACACCATTGCACTTTTTTGTCCAGTACAAGGCAATATAGATCTCTTGTCTTTAGGATAAAAGTGTGCCCTACGTCTAATTCATTTAAAATTAATTGTCCTGTTTGTCCAAATATATAAGTCTTGCACATTACCTACCTGAGATCCATTTTCCATGCATGTAGTTTCCCATATTCTAGCAATTCATAGAGCACTAATAACAGCGACAGCATTTTAGTCAATCCATAATATAATCCTAGAAGTTGTCAATAAGGATATCCCAACCAAGGCCAAAGCATTGTCTCAATTTCACTGTTATTTCACTTGCAATTACAGTATTATTTTGGGAGGATACCCCAGTGATAGAATACAGACCTTTACCACTGTCTCCCCAAGTTCAATCCTGGTAGATGAACTTTGGGTAGGGGATGATTATGACTGTGTTGGTGTCTCGCACCAATGCCCCAAAACGAGATAGTAAATAGCAAGGCGGTCCATGGAGTTTCTGGCCTATCATACGCTGCGCATGGAGGTTTCCAGGCTTTATCATCCTTTCTCATTACTTTAAATCCCTTTAACTGGTGCAGTATTATCCTCAGGTTAACTCACATCAAATAAAATTAAAATACACTATTAGTTTTTTGTAATCATGCCTCACAATTGGCACCTCCAAATACAATCATAAAGCTCTACCTAGTTCCTTTATAATTTATTATTACTCCCATACATGCATCAGTTTGACGTCAACCTGAGACCCTCAGGTCTTTTTAAAGTGTTCATCAACCTTGCCCCTTATTACAAGGATGTTATCAGTTATTCTCCTTTCCTTGGGAATCAGGGCTCCTTTATGATGTTTGTTATTTTATTTTATCTTTTTCTTTTGTCAACTTTTTGGAAGAGTTGGATTTATGGTCCTTGTCTAGAGAATGTCAATAACTCCTGTTCCTTGAGGGATGATGGGAAAAGCAAGCACATTATAATTCCTAGGGAATAACCACTACACCTGGATATAAATGATTCATTTTAAAGAGCTAATAAGGGGCCAAAAGAGGTGGCTGCCCCCCTCACCAACAAGGGAGAATTGGTCTATATTGTGTATGAGGGGTGGGTGACAGCCTACCCCCTTAGTTTTTCCCCTACCAATCCTGCCATCACTAAGGGGCTGTCCAGAAAGGATTAAGTGGCTGTGTGGGGGTGTAGTGGATTACAGAGACTATTGTCAGAAGGCAGGTTGCTTGCTCTTTGGGTGTTATTTATTAGGTAAGAAGGGTTTAAGTCCCTTTAAAGGTTTTAGGCCATAATCTAAAGACAATTTTTAATTAAGTTTAAGCTCAGAAGTTGCCTTCCCATTTTCTGACTTAGGCATTGGTACGGAAAGCTTGCCCCAACAGGTGTGGGCATATTAAGCCTATTTAATTTGAGGTGGGATTTGCCTTCTGTACCTGGTCATGGGCACATCCTTTGGAATGGCTGATTCATTGGCCTAATTGCGTATAGGCAACAAAAAAATTTTAGTTTTCTTTGAAGGAAATCTTAATGGAGAGTTGGTTTTTCTGACCGCATCCTTGAATTCAATTTTTTATTTTTTTATTTTTGTTTTCAATTTGCAGTTCTCCCTCCATGTTGGGAATGGGTGTCCAATGCACACCCTCATCATTCATCATCACATTTTAAGCAGCAGTCACAAATGGCTCTTCTGTCGCCACTTAATTTCTCATTTCTCTTTTTTAAAAAATTGGTAGCTTAATTTAAATTTATTGTGGGGAAGGCCGACCATGAGACGGACACTTCTGAATATGACTCAGACGAGACAAAACATAATACCAGGGGAGGCACCCCAGAGAAGCGATGCTATCTCTTGTTGCCAGCGGGAACGCCACTTATGGGGAGGGGGAGGGAACGTGTAAAGGGGCCGTAGCCACTATTGAGCACGTGTGGAGGAAGGGGTCTGATTTAATGAACCAGACTGGGAACCAGGAGGAGACCAGCTGTTGGCGACGCAGTGGGAGATATCCAAACATCCACGCTTGAAAGTGGTCCACCAAATGAGACCGGAATCTGTGGACAGCTTCAGGGAGGGTGGGGATAGATCCAGCGATGGCATCCAAGACAATCGTGTGGATAGTCCACATGGCGATTGCAATCACCAGAGCACGGAGGGAGGGTGGGAGGGGGAGGCCATTGATGAAGCAAACTTATCTCTTGAAAGACTGAAGGGATGCGTTTGATCCTGGCCTAGCAGACGTTGGACTTCGCGCCATATCACTTTAGAGGTGGGGCACTTCTCCAGGCGGTGGAACAGCGTTCCATACTGGCCACACACGACACAGGATGAGTGTAAAGCGTTAGAGCGCTCATCTGTACGATACACCCGCCTCAGGCAGCGCCACGCATGGGAGCGGACTTGAGGCTGCAACAGAGGATGGTGTGCGTATTTCCAGATAGTCTTTTGGGTTTCAATGGAATAAGGGATGTCCATCATGTCCAGGTAGTCCACTCTGGATAGGACTTGTGGTCGAATGGGGATCACGCCATCATGGATGGGTAGCCCCTGTACCTCTTGTGTGAACTGAGGAGAGGGGCGGCCTCTTTGGGTTGTATGTCCACTAATACGAATTCTCCACTCTGCGCTTTGCATGGAGAGTAGGATTCATTTGTAGTGGGTTTTAGTCCCGTGAGGACCTGTGGCCGAAGTGTGTGATGCGAGGTATTTCATCAGGGAGTGGGGGTTTGATGGATTATTGAGGCCCAAGGCTCAGGAAAAGTTGGAGTGGGCCGCGCGGGACCAGTGTTGGGATGGGAGTGTAGGAGCAGTGACGGCCGCGATCCAGGTGCCCAGGATCTTGGCGGCATGGGCTTTGAAGTCAAGCAGGCCCATGCCACCATGATGATGAGGGCCGAACATGACCTCTAGCCATACTGGTGGAGGGTGGCCTGACCAAAGCCATCCTTGTAGCAAAGCATACAGGGATTTGAAGAAGCTTGGGGAGAAGGGGATGGCGTGGGCTCCAAACCAGACTTTGGATAGGAGCATAGAGTTGACAAGAACAACCCTGCCAGTGAGGGTAGTAGGGTGGGCTCTGAGAGAGGCGATTCGCTTCGTCACGTTGTCCAGTATACAGCACTCCATTACTGCTGACGTGTATCCGCCTGCCTCCATCCACACGCCCAGATGGCGTACCGGTCCTATGGTAGGACGTGGCACAAAGGGGAGCACCAGTGGAGCAGTGTGTGTTGAGTTAGTAAGGCGTGGACGTAGGCGAGCAGATGGGCCGGGTTGGGAACTACTTGCTGGGGCCCAGCAGTTCTGAAACTGACCAAGGAGGATGATTTCGGTTTTAGGCGTTCAGTGCCGCGTTGCTTACCGGGGAATATTCCTGGATGAGGGCTTCAAGCGTGCATGCATCTTTGTTATTAGACACCCCCACCACGCAATCATCTGCAAATGCCATCATCTTGACTTGGGTTTGGCCTGGCACATGGACCCCATTGAGGTGGGCATTCACATTTCGCAGTAGTGGGTCAAGGCTGAAGTTGTATAAGAGTGGGCTGAGGGGGTCCCCTTGTTGCAGGCCCCTTTGAGGGCGGACTACTTCTGTTAGGAAGCCTGGTCCACGCACTGCCATTGTCGCAGATTCCGTGAGCAGCATCACCCAGTCAATGAAGCGGGGGGGTAGGCGGAATTGATGGAGGCAGGCCCTGAGTTATTCCCAGTTTACTCTATCATAGGCCTTTTGTTGGTCCAAGAATACAAGTGCCCCAGAGGCTGTGGACTGACACACATTAGCCACTGAGTGCACGTTATCCCAAATCGACCTTCTGGGGATGAAACCAAATTGTTCTGGGGAGATGGTGGCAAATGCTACAGTCCCTAAACGGTTAGCCATGATTATGGTTAAAATTTTGGTGTCTGTGTTTGTTAGAGAAATGGGGCGCCAGTTGGCTAAGTCAAGCCTATCCCCTTTCTTGAAGAGTGTGACAGTAAGGCCTCTTGTCCTCCTGGTAGGAGGCGCATTTCCAACAGGCTTTGGTTGAGTGACTTGGGAACTTGCTTCAGGGGAGCTTAAGAAAAAGAAGAGGAATTCTGATTGGCCAAAACATACCCATGAGGTAACGTTTTAGTAAACTTGAGCCAATACCCAATCAAGAAATTTCTTGCACCTTAGGAGACCCCACCAAGCCTAAAAAAGGGAGGGTCCCCATGTAGGTGCGTTGGAAGACTTTGTTGTGGTTGGGGGAGTGCCTTCCAATGATTTCCCCAAGGTCTGTGGTGAGGTTGGAGTAAACCAACTGGCTGACTTTACAGCTAGTGCCCATACAGGTTCCAGACTGGTGTTACCCTGATTAACATGGCTCCATTGAGAATCAACCAGGGTCTTATTGCCAATATTCTCAATTTTATCTTTTTTTAATATTACTAAACGAGCTTGTAAGAACATCAGAAAATCGCAAATGGCCAACATTTCCCCTCTTTAGCTGAATTTGACCTAAAAAATTCTTATTTTTCAGCTGGGTGGGCAGTGTCCAACATCACCCCCTCAAGAATATTTGGGGGATAATAAGGTCGGAGGAAATGGGTATGCACGCAATTGATTGTTATACCTGTAGCTAAAGATTTAATAGAGTAATTACTTCTCATTTTGTAAGTTATGGTGAAGGGGCCCTCCCATATTGATCCAAGCTTACCACTTCTAGGGGTGATGCGGTTATGGTAGGATAAGACCATATCAGACACTTGGAATGTAGACAGGGGGGTTTGGAGCTCATTTGCAGCCTGCTCTTCTTTAGCCACCGTTTTGGCTAGATTAGTCATAGCCTCAGCTTGGAGTTGGATGATGCGCTGATCTAATTTGCGCATGACTTTCTCAGGTTCCTCAACTCTAGAGGATAATGCATCTTTAACTAAAAGAGCAGGTATTCCAGGTTCCTACCCATACAAGACACAGAAGGGGGACATTTTTAAGATCCAATGATAAATGATCCTGTAAGCCATAAGGGCACTGGGTAAGAATTGATCCCAGTGAAGTGGATCAGAAAAGGCCATTTTGCATAAGACGGATACCAAGGTTCATTTGCTCTCTCCACAGTACCATTGGTAGATGGATTGTACATGGTCAAGAAAAGTTGTTGAGCCCCCATGGAGGTGGCCAGGATTTTTACTACTCTGGAGGTGAAGTTTTTCCATTATCACATAATAATACTTGAAGACAACCATGTCGAGAAAAAATATTCTGATAAAAAAGGTGGCTGTGACCTTGGCCATTTGAGCAGGAAGAGCTACGGCCTCCACCTACTTGGTGAAATGATCAATGGCTACCAGGATAAATTGGTTGCCACTAGTAGTCTAAGGGAGAGGACCTACTACATCCAGACTAATGGTGTGGAAAGGTTGTTGAGGGGTGGTTGTTGATACTGATATCTAGTCTTGAGGCTGGACCGCTTCTTTCAAGTAAGGCAGGCCTCCAAGACATCAACAATCGCTTCTATCATTTAATACCAATAAAACCGATCCTTAATCCACACATAGGTTTTCTTGGCCCCTCCATGACCTAGAGTAGAGTGTGCAGCTAGGATAGCAGGTACACGTTCTGAATGCCCAAGGTAAGGAAGCCATTTTGTCCACACCTGCTTATAAAGCTTCCCGTTCTCCACTTTAGTGTTGCGGAATGTGCCAGGTAACATTTTCTAGACAGGATCATCCTCATCCTTTCATTCATCAGGGGTCATTAATAGGTCATATAACCTTTCTGCCTTGCTGTCATCCAAATGCTGGACTGGTAGCCGAGCCAACCCATCAACATTCATGTGACGGGTTCCATAATGGTGTTTGATCTTTATGTCATAAGGCTGGAGCCTTAAAGCCCAGCGAGCTAACTGGCCAATAGGATCTTTCATGTTCTGTAACCAAGTTAGGGATGCGTGGTCAGTAACCACAATGAAGGTAGTTCCATATAGAAAAGGGCTGTTTTACTTCAAAGCTAATATTACAGCAAGGCACTCCTTCTCCATTACACTGTAGTTACATTCAGCCTTTGACAGCATCTTACTAAATTAGGATTCAGGATGATCTAATTCATTTTCATCCAATTGGCTAAGATGGCTTCAACTGCATAGTCCAAAGTGTCAGCAAATAAGGTGAAGGGTTTATTATAATCTGGGTGCCATAGGTTAGGGCGATGTTGCATCAGTTGCTTCAGCGTCTCAAAAGCAGCCTTCTGTTCTGCACCCCACTGAAAAGGAGTGTTCTTGGTCAGTAGGCGGACAAGAGGTTCACTGAGCTGGGCAAACTTAGGGATGAACTGATAGTAATATTCCATCATTTCTAGAAAGACCTGAATATCACTTAAATTTTTAGGGGGCAGCATCTTTGAGATGGCTTCAACTTTATCTTGGATTGGTTGAATCCCTTTTAGAAATAGAATGGTCAAGGAAATCCAGTTTCTTTTGGAAAAGTACACTTGGAGAGCTTTAACTTAATATTAGACTTATGTAGTCGTTGAAACACCTCCTTCAGGTGATCAAGATGCTCGTTATAAAGTTTTTTGAAAATATAAGTGATGTCAGTGAGGTTGACGATGACGCAACTTAACTTCAAGTCCTGAATGATATGGTCCAATGCACGCTGGAAAGTTGCAAGTGCGTTGCACAACTCTTAAGGTAATCAGGTTGGTTGGAAGAGACCCTCATATCAAATGAGAGCGCATTTCTCCTGGTCCTCAGGGGAGAGATCCATTTGCTAATTTCTGCTAGCTAAGTCCATGGCATAAAATAACTTAGAGCTAGAGAGTTGGTTTAGGTGTCATCAATGCGAGGGAGAGGATAGCTATCCTTTTTCGTGAGATTATTTAACTTGTGATAGTCCATGACTATCCGATGACCTCCATTTTTCTTTTTTATTAGCAGGAGAGGGGAAAACCAGGGGCTTTATGAAGGAACTATTAACCATGCGTCTATTAACTGCTGAAGCTCTGTTCTCATTGGTTTTTCTTCCACTTACGATCTTTAGTAAGTTTTTGACTGAATATGATGGGCATCACCCACATCAATGGAGTGGTACCAGCTTTCATGTGGCCATAGTCGTTGTCAGATTTGGAGATCATGTCACTATAGTTGTCGAGGAGAGATGAACTTTTTCCAGCTCATCTAAGGTAAGCTCATCTGAGATATGGACGTTGGGTAAAGTACACACCAGGTTATCCATTGTCAGGCCAATATCCATCATTAAACCAATGTAGTGAATTTGTTCAATGTCCTCCACAGTGACTAACAATCCTCTGCAAAATTACTGGTGATTTTTACAACTATGTTCTTAGAGGTGAGGTTTCCTAATAGCAAAGTAATGGGCCTTTGGTAAGCTGGGTAAAGAATGCCAGACAATACTTGAGGCTCCAACGGACTAACGCCCTCAAACTTATGAGGTGCACTAAACAGTGGTGTGGGATATGAAGTATGTATTTTGTGTCAACCACTCGTTGTTCACCAGGATTTATTACGACCTCATCTGCAGCATAAAAAGGAATACCTTCTCTATAACAAATACTGACTCAGGCAATTTCTGTCAGGCAAACAGAAAGTTAGGATTAGACTGGCCTGCCAGCTCAAGTGCCAAAGCACCCAAATAGCAAACCAGAACGCCTGAAGCACTGCTGCTGGTATAATGGTTATGTAGTTAGGAAGGATTTCCACCAATAACTGCATATGAGCCATAGTTACGTATAGACACTTGATGAAATACCAGATGAGCACGGCCATAAAACCTGAGGGGTTTTGGAATACCAGTAGAAAAGACAGTTTTTTATCCAACACAAAAAAACTAGAATTAGGGGAGAGGATCTTTTATTGGAAAGAAAAGGAAGAAAATTGACCAACAAACTTCTCAGTGCAAGGCAACTGATTAAATTGTGTTCAATTGTGAGTAGTACAATCAGGGATTGGGTCCCTCAAATTCACCTAACCCGGCGAATTTTTTGGGGAATGGGGCAAATAATTTCAAATAGAACTGACATCAAAGGATTTAGCAGCAAGCCAAGTCATTTTTGGCTTGACCTCAAATGCCTTAACTGAAGTTTGATTGAATTTCTGTTGGGTAGCATGATGGCGTCTGGCCCAACGAGCATTGGGAAATCCCCAGGGCACCCCACGTAGGGGCGGTCCCAATTGGTTGAAAACAGGTTTGGGATGCCCAACCCATTCATGCCTGGTCGCTGGGCCATTCATTCAGTCAAATGAGTTTTTTATCAGCTGCAACTCCCATTTTGCTAAATAAGAATTTTGAACTGTCGGTAATGGTTTCTGAAGATACCATCTGTACATCAGGGATAATTCCCAACAATTTTGGGAGGAGGTTGGCGTTGATGATCATATTAGAGACTGAGTCAAAACCATCCATTATTCTGTCTTATAATTTGACATTTGTCCCTTTTTTGGCATGAATTTGCCTTCTTCCAGCTTTGATCCCATTGGTCTCAAATTCTTCTACATTAATTTAGTGATCTTGGCACAGATTTCCTTAATTCTTCTGATCAGTTTGACTGAGGTGAGTGATGGTACTGGTGGAAGGATCCAAAGAGGGTTGTCTGTTATCCAGCTCTCATCTATCATGTGGGTGAGGTT